>PISX010007239.1:0-90605 GCA_004024625.1 Mellivora capensis | reverse complement strand
GGCTCACTACTGTTCTGTCTCTCTAACTGTGAGCTTAGACAACAAGAGGTCATTCTGTAAAGAATCTTCGTTCAGTCAGAATTCCTCCCTCCTCAAACGTAAAAGCTCAGCAAACGTAACCACAGACCAACAGGAATCACCAGGAGAACACGGTTACAAGACAGCAACAACAAACCTTTATAAGCCCTTGTTGCGACATCATCTAATTTTTTATCACAGCTTGGAAAACCTGAGTCCATATTTTATGAACCCAGAAACTCACAGCAACAACTGACAATGAACTCAGATCCTAGCAATTACCTAACATGAATTATTTTGTTCAATCTCATGACAACTCAGAGTTAGGAACTATCATCAGGCCCCTTTTACTCATACAAAAGATAAAATTGGAAGTTCTAGGCAGCTAATGAACTTGCCCAAGATTAAAGAAGTGTTAATAAGGACATCTTGAAGAGAATGGTGTTCATTTTGGGGTCCTTGGTGCCGAGATCCCCTCTCCCCCCCCCCCCCGTCACTGGGATTTTACTTCTATGCTAGTACTGGATGACTCAGGAGCACCTGTAACTGTTCTCATAAGGTCTGCACTCAGTTTGTTTCGCTGAGACTGGTGCCCACACAGAAACTGGTAGAGCAGATGTTTGAACCATGACATCTTCATGAGACAGCTTAGCCAGCACGCTGCATCAGATTCCTCTTGATAAACTTGGGTCTCATAGCTCAGATTCACCTTTTCAACAAATATCTACTGGTCATACACCATGTGCCAGAAACTGCCTTTAGCACTGGCAATAACACAGAACTTTCTTCATGAAGCTTACTTTCAATTTGGATAAAAAGAATATAAAAAGACAAATATATAGTAAATATCAGGTAGTGATTAATGCTATGAAGAAAAATAAAGTAGAGCAAGGGGTTATAGAGAAAAAGCACTAGATATCTAGGATGGGCAGGTGATCACTTCATTCAATCCTGTGTTTGGGGGTTTTTTTAGATTTTTTTTTAATTTATTTATTTGAGAGGGAGGGAGAGAGAGAGAGACCGCACATGTATAAGCAGGAGGAGCAGCAGTCAGAGGGAGAGAGAGAAGCAGGCTCCCCACTGAGCAAGGAGCCCGATCCAGAGCTCTATCCCAAGACCCTGGAATCATGACCTAAGCCAAAGGCAGATGCTCAGCCTACTGAGCCACCCAGGTGCCACCCAATCCTGTGTCTTTAGGTAGGACTAGATTCTTATCCCCATCCAATACACTGGCTAATGAGTTGAAAAGCCACCTGACTTGCCCAACATCCCAAAGCTTGCAAGAAATGAAGTATAAACTAAAAGCCAAATTTCCTACTTCCTACTGCCTCTTTAGTTGCCATATCTAGTTTGTCTAATACTTCAATGTGTAATTATACTTCCATATGTGCATTTTTATTTTTTTTAAGATTTTATTTATTTATTTGACAGAGATCATAGGTAGGCAGAGAGACAGGCAGAGAGAGGAGGAAGCAGGCTCTCTGCTGAGCAGAGAGCCTGATGCGGGACTCGATCCCAGCATCCTGGGATCATGACCTGAGCCGAAGGCAGAGGCTTTAACCCACTGAGCCACCCAGGCGCCCCCATATGTGCATTTTTAAACAAAGATAATCTCTATGTACTCATTTTTCCTTGCTGGTCCCAATAAAATGAGATCTAATTAAAAAACAGAGTGGACAAGGAAAAAAAATGTATCTAAAAAAAGAAAGCCCTCTTGAACTCATAAGAAACAGAATGGTCCAACCTGAGTTCTCTCAACCTCACTTTTAAATACTTTGATTAAAAGCTGATAGGCTGTGTTCCATTAGAATACTCATGGATTTGGCTCTCACAAGTAGAAATATCCTGGATTCAACGCTTTAATTACTAAGGGAAAATAAGAGTCCCCAAATCATGACTAACAGCATTGACATAATTTCCAATCCTGCTCTTTTATTTGTTTGGGCAATAAACAAATGAAATTTTAGTGATAAATTGATTGCTCTGTCCTGGGCTGTTCGACCATGGACATGCTAATGGGCTGACTTGCAATTATGGGGTTTTGACATGACAAATATTAATCAGTTTAAACTCTCTGAAGACTTTTTGGAAAATACGACTGGGTAGGGAAAGATAAACCCCATTCTTGTAACTGATTAAATGTCTTTATGGTTATTTTCTTCCCATGCCCATTTTTTTTTAATATTGGCAGGAGAACAGATAATTGACAGCTGCAAATCTCAACCACAAATTATATTACTCCAAACAAGCAGGGAAAGACTAAACCTGTGAACGGATAAAAATCCAAACTTTGGATTGAGCTTTTCCTGGGCTGGGGATTTGGTGAGCCAAAAATTCAATCGATCAAATCTGCAAGTGTTAACTATTGACTATCTGGCTCTGTAAACATGTACACATAACACAAATGTCAACCAGAGTGACCCTGCCTCTGATTCTGCTCTCTGTAGCCCAGCGTGCCTATTTCTGGGGATTCTTGGAAGACGTACATTTTCCCTTGACATCTTTGGTCCCAGCTATCTCCTGAGATTTTCTCTCTTCTTGTGATCATTCCCTTCTCTTTATGTCAACCCAATCACAGAATATAGACCCTTCTTGATTTTCCAAAAAGACGACTCATACATGGCCATTGGATGTCTCTGACTCTACTGAAAATTCAAGGTGATGTTGGCAGAGGCAACGGATGGTCACTTGCGATGCAGCACAGATCAGCACAAGACAGACTTCCGCTTTTCTTCAAGTTCTATAGCTATCCATCATCACTCCGCCAGCAGTGTGGAACTTCCCCTGCCTTCTGTTAAGACTCACCATTGCTAGCACCTCTTACATCCACATTTAACTTCCTCCTCCTCCTCTCTACTTCACTGGTCCCATACTCCAAATGTCCTATTCAGTTCTCATTCAGTCATTCAGTGAAGACTTCTCTCACTCATACCATCTGGGCCATGAAAGCCTTGCTTTCCCCAACCAAAACAATCAACCCAGACACAAAGCCAAGCAATGGAAACTTCCCATAAAGGAAATTCCGTGGTCAGCTCTTACAGCAAGGTATTTCTTTTCTCCTTCTACACATGTGACCCAGGTAACATTATCTTCTCAAAGGGTGAAGAATGAGCATTACTTTCCTTTCCACCTACTTTCTACCTACAGTAGACTATCAGAGCCCATGATAGTTTCAGTGACTCTTCCTTATTCCCCAGCACAGTTTCCAATGCCAATTAATGTCGCCACCTCACCAGCTGTGGTATTTATATCTCAGTATGAACACACTACCAAGATGAAGTAAAGAAAGGCCTATAAACCTCATTTGTTAAGCTGTATTGCCCCAGCTGGCAGGCCTCCAATTTGTGGCCGATTATGTGCCTACAAAAGGCACTGGAAGTCAAAATATTTTAAGACAGATTTTTTTTTTAATCTTTAGGAACTATTTCATAATAATGGTATACTCCTGATCAGGAGCCTGATGCCCAAATTGTATCCAGCTATCATCAGTCAACCCTTTGATTAGATGCAAAGACGACACATACCCAGTGTCATCTAAATGTGAAATATTTTGATGATTTCTCATTATGAAAAGATTTTTCTGATTATATAGTGTATGTTTATTGTAGAAAAATTATCTGCAAACTCACTACCAACAGATATAACAAAATGTAAACAGTGGTTATTTCCTATAAGTTTATTTCCTCCATAATTTTTTTACAGATATGAGTCCCCTCAGTACATAATTTTGTGTTCTGATCTTGGTGCTTATTATATATTGAGAGTTTTCCCATTTGTAAACATAATGAGTAAACCCTATATATTAATCCACATATATACACACTAATTTACATAACTTCAACTATTATTCAGCACTTAGATTTTATAAATAACAAATTAACACCATATTAAATCAACTGTTTGATCAACTCTGATTAAAATGTGTGTATACAAATTAAAAATATGTGTACAAAGCCAATTAGAGTACAAAGGGCAATGTAGTAAATAATCAGCTAACTTTTCCAACTTTTTTATTGCAGTTAACTATGCATAACATAAAATTTACCATCTTAACCATTTTTTAAAAATAGTTTATTTGACAGACAAAGATCACAAGCAGGCAGAGAGGCAGGCAGGGGTATGGGGGGAAAGCAGGCTCTCCACCAAATAGGGAGCCTGATGTGGGACTCGATCCCAGGACCCCAAGACCATGACCTGAGCTGAAGGCAGAGGCTCAACCCACTGAGCTACCCAGGCACCCCCATCTTAACCATTTTTAAGTGTACATTCCGGTACCATTAAATGCATTCATATTGCTGCACAATGGTCATCTCCATCTATCTTCATAACTCTCTTCATCTTGTAAAACTGAAACTCCATACCCATTAATCACTTCTCCTTCATCCCTCCCCACCTCCACCCCAGCAACCACAATTCTACTTTCTAACTTTGACTAAATATCTTATATAAGTGGAATCATATAGTATTTGCCCTCTAGTGACTGGCTTATTTCACTTAACATACTGTCCTCAAGGTTTATGTATGTTGTAGATGTCAGAATTTCCTGACTTTTTAAGGCCGAATAACATTCCACCGTATGTGCTGCATCTGCTTATCAATCCATCCATTGATGGCCTCTGGGATGCTTCCATGTTTTAGTTACTGTGAATACTGCTGCTATGAACACGGGTGTACAAATGCGTCTTCAATGTTCTGCTTTCAATTTTGAAGGGTATATATATCCAGAGATGGAATTGTGGGATCATTTGGTAATCTTATTTTTAATTTTCTGAGGAGCCATTATCTTGTTTTTCCCAGCAGCTGTATCATTTTACATTCCCACCAACAATGCACAAGGGTTCCAATTTCTCTATATCCTAGCCACTGCTTATTTTCCATTTTGTTGTCGTTTTTAGCAGCCAACCTAATGGATGTGAGGCAGTACCTCATTATCTCATTGTAGTCTTAGTTTGTACTTCCCTAATGATCAGTGAAGATAAGCATCTTTTCATGTGCTTATTGACTGTATAGCTTCTTGGAGAAACGTCTGTTCAAGTCTTTTGCCCATTTTTGGATTGGGAGTTTCTATTGTTAGGTTTTAAGAATTCTTTAAATATTCTGGACATTAATCCTTTGTCGGATACAGGATTTGCATATATTTTCTCCCATTCTGTGGACTGTTTTTGTACTGTCCACATTGTATTTTGATGCACAATTTTTTCTTAATTTCCATAAAGTCCAACTTATTTGGTGTTTGTTTCCTCCGGTGTCATCTCCAAGAAATCATTGCCAAATGAAATGTCAAAGCTTTTGTTCCATTTTCTTCTAAGTTTTACAGTTTACATTTTGATCTTTGATTTATTTAATTTTTGTATATGGTGTTAGGTGAGGATCCAATTGCATTCTTTTGCATAAATAACAGAACTTTTTATGTTATTTATTTAGCCTAGATGAGAAACAGTTTTGAAATTACAGAGAACTAAGCCAGTCTCGAAATGAAGCTGGAAAACAGGGAGATAGCTACCTCTACCTTCCTCCCCACCCCCACTACCTCATACTGAAACCACAGAGAACAAAGGTGGGAGTGGGAGATTCTAAGACCCAGCAGAAGAAAGATAGCATACTTTCCAGTGGTGTAGGTCAACCAAGCAGCCTGGTTTTCACCTACCCCCCTCAAAGTGCCATAAATGATTCCATGTGTGAACATATAGTAACTCATGCATGACACATTGATGCTAGCCATATATACGATGTCATTTACTCTACAAATTAATCTTTGCCTCCAAATACATGATTCTAATTATGTTTCCAAAATTATACTCATCAGCATGCCAACACATTGTATTCTTCTCTTTCTGATATTTTCTGTTTGAATTCTCATTTAAGGGAAAAACCAACTACCTCACAGCTTAACGTGTCCCAGTTTGACCACACCTGATATGCCTAGCATAGCACCATTCTGATGATTCTGGGACAGTGAAAGCTGGGACACAGAGGGCATGTTATGGTGGTGACAGTATCTAAAAATGGTAGTTCTACCCTTTTCCAAATCCCAATTCTACCTCCCTCTCAGCATCCTAAATTCTCTCTTGTGGCTATCAGAGGAGTGTCAAAGACCACTGCAACACTCTTGGGACAGTGGAAACAAAACTTAAGTCCTATTTTCTTCCAAATGCTTTCAAAGGATCAGCTAAGAGTTCATAGTGAAATTGCAATCTCTCATGTCAATGTGCAAGAAACACTCGTCAGAGAGAATGATCATTGGAATCACATTTCAGTCTCATAAACCAAACTAAAAGGATTTGGAGGAAATCAAGAGAGGAGCCCAAGAAACAAAAGTTTGCACCGCAACAGCCAAGTTTATTTTATAGTGGCTCTTAATACAAAGAACTAGGATGTAAACATCTCAGCCTCCCTACTTCAGCATTCACAGCACTGCCCTTCCATCTTGTGGA
Organism: Mellivora capensis; assembly: GCA_004024625.1. NCBI lineage: Eukaryota > Metazoa > Chordata > Mammalia > Carnivora > Mustelidae > Mellivora > Mellivora capensis. The sequence continues at coordinate 84,153 of PISX010007239.1, read as the reverse complement.
GCAACTGAAAAGGAGCCATCATCTCCAGATGAATCCTGAAAAGACTGAAGGAGAGTGACCAGCCTTGCACAGGGGAATGCAAAGGTACAACATAACAGGGAATGCTATGATTGCGTAATGCTCTAGAGACACAGCCAATGAAATGAATGCTTTGCAGAACAAAGGGGAATAATGAAGTGGGTAAAAAGCCATTAAAATCCCGGAACTCCATGAAGCTTCTCCTCCAGTGAGCCATGCCAACATGGCAAGGCGGTTTTCCAGGAGCTAGCACCATGTTGTAACCAGTCACCTGTCTCCTGAGGGGAATAAAATCAGCCAATAAATCCATTATGCCTTTTCTTCTTCCAGAAGTTTCCTTGGTATTAAAAGCCATAAAACACTGTAAAAGACTTGCAAAGGATACCTGCACTTCATCAGAAGTCCCTATAAGTGGCCACTCTTGGTATTTTCCTAGGACCCAAGCCACAGATGGACAAACCAAAGCAGGATGTATACCCTTCTCCATAGCTGCCTCCCTCCTCACCCATACTCATGACCACATCCCCTGGTTCTCATCCCCCTGGTTCATTTCCAGATTTCCCTGCAAACCAACCAACTCCCAGCTGATTCTCATGCTTCATTGGAAAGTCGGCCTCAATACTGATTTGTGTTATGATCCAAGAGACTACTGACCCCTACAACCTGGGAATTTGGCCAAAGGTTGGGTGGGGAGATCTCTCACATGAAGCATAAGGGCTGAGAAAGGGGGAAATAGCTTTAATTTTCTTTAATTACTCGAATCAAATATATCTAACCAATATCCCTAAATAATAAATATCATAATCCTTTTCTTTGATTTGGGGATAATTTCACAGATGTCTCTAGATTTGTTTTTTTTTAATCTAGGTTCATTTCCCAGCATGACTCTCTCTGAACATTCACCATATTTTGAATTCCTTTTAGGGCCTCCTTTAAAGAGAACTGTCCTAAAGACCTAACTGGCAGTCAGAGGAACCAGAGCCAGACCTGCAGACTGGGGCTGGTGCACCCTGTGGAGATGAGGCAGGAGGGGGTTGGCCCCCTTTCTTGGTGGCAGCTGGTTCCACCTTAGCAGGCAGCTGGCCACAGCCTTCTGTTTACAGCCAGGGCCAAAAACAAAAAACAAAAAAAAAAAACATCAACAACCACCACCCTGTGATTCGGATATCATCTGCAGCATCAACCAGCTCTATCTCCCTCTCCTTCCCGCCCACGCTGCTCCTGTCATGGTGATTATGGAGACAGCAGTTGTGCAGTAATTAGGATCCTCCTGGCCCAGCCAATCTCAATGAGAGCCACATGCCAGCTGCTCCATCGCCCAGAAACATCTCCTTGGCATCCCTCCCTCCTCAGCACTCTTCTGCCTTCCAGACCCTATCTGTGCCCCTGGCCATGAGAATCACTAAGTCAGGCTGGGACCAAATGGATGATGTCTCTTCTAACCCAAAGCCAAGGTTATTTATTTCTCCAGCTCACTGGGAGCAGCCCCAGCTCAAGACCAAGTGGAAAGGGGTTGGGTAGTCAGTCGTTGTCAGTATCCCCACTGTTGATGTGGGGTTTTAGGGCTCATCTGAGCTGTGTTTGCTCCAAATTCTCCACCTCTTGACTCTACTGCTCGTACACTGTCATAGGCCCTTCTGGGCCAACAGATACCTGAAGGTATCTGGGCCAACAGATACCAGAAATGCCCACATTTCACCCAGCAATGATCCTGAGGTCTTTTCAGCTCCGGGACCTGTGAAATTCAGGATCTAGGGACACTGTCCCCGGGACAATCTTCTGTGGGACAGCACTCTGTGGCAATGCCCAGAATTGAATTATTTCCTTCTTCTATATTTCTGATTTCCATTTCTCTGCTCTTCTCTTTCTACCATCTTCAACTAACAGTAGGGCAGAGATACTGAAAATGCTCCACTGTCAGTCTCCTAATGACCACAGGAGGACTCACCTGACACCATGGGACATTGTTCCTCTTTGATGCTCTGATTCCAAGAGCCAGAAAAGAAATGCAGTGACAAAACCTGATTATTTTAAGAGAAACCACGGAGAAGCCCTCACTGATCTAACCATGTTCCTCAAGACCCCAGAAGTCTGTTTTCCTACCACCCTACTTCCATTCTCTCCTCTCCTTATAGTCAAACAAGAATGTCACATTTCTATGTTACTAAGGACAATGGGTATTTTGTATACAAGAATAAGTACAATGTGAAAAACAGCTTCTCTACTCCTTGGAGCCAACTCACCCAACCCAGTGACGACTTCACTGCAGGAAGAGACTCAGACTTGATGGAAGGAAGTACAGTGGTACCAGTGAGGTCTGTGCAGCCCGCAAATACTGGACAAAGTAGAGGGCGGGGAGCAATGGGATTTTCAAAGTCCCCCAGCCTTTTCTCCAGACTGTAAAGTGCCTAAGGCAGCACTTTAATCCCTGATAGATGCAAAGGAGTCTTGGAGAAGCCGAGAAACAGGAAAAGACCATAAAGAAAGGGCTTGATTGTATTCAAGAAATGGCTATTCTAATAGCTCTCTGCCTGCAGGCTCTGCTGCCCTGTCCCTATCTCGGGGAGGAAATGACCAGCCCTTTCCGCTGTGCTGAGCTGAGTGAGCAGCCCACAGGCATCTACAAATCAGAACAGACTAGTCATGGGATCCCAGCAGAGCAGACAAAGGGTCACCCAGCAAGGAGATGTCACAAGCAGCACCTGGCTCCAAGCCTGGGTTAATAGGCTGGTGGCTCATCGGCAGTACTGGTGACGAAGAAGTTACCACATCCAGACAAGAGAGATGCACGCGGCCAGGTCCTATGTCACTGCATGATCCAGCAGCCAAGGTGAAGGCACACATGAGCTCTGTCCGTGGATGCGGGAGGTTCAAGAACTCACTCAGTCTGACTCCTACAAGAGAAACTCTATCCCAGCCGACAGCGATGCCCTTACATGTATCCACATGGCTGAGAGAGAGCAGAATAGGAACTACAAGAGGCGTTTTCATAGCAAGGATGCACAACCCTTACACCAAATACTAGGACGCTGGAAAAATGTTGGTCCCTGTAGCTTTCTGTAAAATAGAAGAAGGAAATAATTCAACTCAGGCATGATTTTTAAAAAAAACAAACAAAACCAAAAACATAGAAACTAAGTGTAAAGACGCAGGCTAAGGCTAGGCATCCATGACTTGAAAACCGTATTGATTGCTAAGTAGGAGTATTCTGCCCGTGACACAAGAACTAAATTAATAAACCAATGGAGACTTTGCTGCTACTATCTCGAGGACCTCCTCAAATGATCATCACCACAGTTTCCGTTCGTGCCCAGTTATGAAATAACCCTTCACGGCCCCCACGGGCGCCATCCCTGCCACTGCACCACAGCAGGCCCCCTGCCTCCCCCGAAGGTGGAGTTACGGATTGCCCCGTGCATCTACACATGCGTCTACACGTGCTGCACACGTGCCACAAAGAAGGTGACGGCCTTTTTCCAGTTGCCAGACACCCTGGTCTTACAGACTGGAACCTGAACAGAGCTTGTCCTTCTGGAGTCACCTGCAACAGAAACAGACTGACCTTGGCACTGACTCTTCACTTGGAGGAGAGGTAAGCACGAGGCACGCCGTTCCCTTCCCTCCCTTTTGTCCCTCGTCCCTTTGTTCTCTCGCCTTCTAGCTTGCTCCTTCTACCACACTAGGTTAATAGACGATTATTTTCATTAAAGCAAACCTGCTCCAAGCTTCAGAAATCTTGCAAGAAATTGTTACTGTGATTCAATCTTTCAAACTTTACCGTGTTAATAATCCCTTTAGACTCCTAAAGCGCTTACTGGGACCAGCACTGGAATTAATTGAATTTGTAGTCTCACCAAACAGAAACGGCAACTCTATTATTAGTATTAATTATGGTAGGTTTTGATATTTTCACATTTTTTATGTTAAAGGGACAGTGTAAAATTAAACACAAAGCAACCTCAGCTCTACCTTTTGGTCTTCAATTCATAGTTCTGGGACTTGATTGAAAGCAGGATACAGACCATGTATTTCACACCCACATCTTTGTTATTAATGGGCCCAAATTAGGAACAACAAAGTCTTCTCATTCCACAGTTTATTTTTAGGCATTTTTTTGTCTCCTATTAGAATTATGCTTTTTATGGAAGGACTGCTTTTTGTGTCCTAGGTTCATTTTTTATTTAGGAATATTTTCCAACTGAACTTCCTTTCCAGAGTCTAAGTTTTACATATTTTGGCTTCAGAATCTGGTAAAAAGATTAACTTATAAATGGTAAGGACAGCCTGCCCTGATATTTCTGCTATAAGTCATAACAGAATGGACTCAGAGCCCAGAGACCTAAGTTCTTGTCCTGGCTCACCAGCAACCACCTGTGTGATTTCCCAACATCAGTTTTTCCCTTCATTTAAAAAAAAAAAAAAAAAAGACTATAGCAAAAAAATTTAAAAGATGGGTTTGAGTATCACTATCCTCTCTAAACTTTTTCTGTTCTTACTCTTTATGATTATAATTACATTATAATAGACCTCTAAATACCTCTCACTAGTGAATCATACATACTTCTTTTCAACTGATTATACTCCTTGCTATTGCTTTATGGGTATGAGAAAGGCTTTTTTCCACAATTATCTGTTGTCTAGCACATGTCTGGTTAAGTTTTTGCCTTCAACAGTGTATGGCACGTGTGCGCATACATGGCTTGGATGTGTGCATCTTTGTATGAATGCTGGAGAAGGTGGTCACACTGAGAAGGAAGCGAGTATGATTTCTGGACATTTGTTTAACCACAACAGGCCTGAGTTTCAGCAGATTAAAAAACACTATTGAGGAAATACCGTTATCTGCTTTGAGAATCAAAACTATGTCCCATTCTCAATGGGGTTCCCTGATGGTAAAAAGTCATGTAAACATGCCAGTCGTGTCCACGGTTTCAATCAGGGGTTCTTCAGGGAGCATTTGCTGGGGGATGAATCGTGGCAGTAGGTGCCGTATCAAAGTCATAGTTCTTTGCCCTCAAGAAGTTAATACTCCAGCTGAGGAAATACAGGATCATAGAATTTTAGGGTTGGAAGACTTCCTGAAGTTCTTCCAGTTCAACCTCAATCCCCTGAAACTGTGGTAAATATTCAATTCTTTAACTCGAGTGAAATGCTCTCACAGTAGGAGATCCCGGCATACTGCATGAGGCAAGGAAGATTAAAAAAAAAAAAAAAAAAAAAAATGCCCATTGATTCCTTCACTCTATTGTTCAACCTGCTCTACTCTTTGAGATTTGTAAAAATAAGAAAATAATGTCCACCCCATAACTCCACTGAGCATAAAAGATGGGGCTGATAGGGGCTGATGAAACACATTCCTCTAAACTTCCACTCCCCCAAGAAGCCGAAGAAAATCAGCTCCTCCAACAGACTGACTTGTGGTGAAGGCCAGGGTGCCCCTGGATTGGAGAATCCAGCCCCTTGGCCGAGTAATTCCACGTAGTTGCCCTCCCTCTAGTGGTCAAAGTCGAGATGGCAGCTCTGTATTTCAGTGTTAAGAAGGGTCTGGATGGAAGGAGGAATAGGGGTTACCCAACCCCCAAAGTTTGGACTGTCAGTTTCAGAACCTCAGGACTAACTTACAGAGCACGCTGCCTTACAAAGACTTCTTAATTAGAACATCTTGCTTGTTTATAATGATCATGGCACTTACAAAAGACCATATGTCTTTGAGACGCTGCTTGGCAAGACTTTTCCAATGTTTACCAAATCTATTTTGTATCCCATGCTAATAATAGTCCAGTGGGTCCCCAGGCAGAGCGATGGAGACTGAGGACTTCTTGTTTCTCTTATTACTCAGTATTCCGCCTTCAGAATGTGAAAGACCTCTTAGTTCCTGTGAAAAGACTAAAACAGAGCTCAAAGTTTCCCAAATGCTGTTATTTTGGGAAACGTTTATTTCAAGGGCTAAACTGTAATCTTTTGACAAATCAACATTGAGCAATGCTCTGGTACTTCCTTATACACACACTTTAAACCATTTCTTTTAAATGACACTTTCAAATGAGTGGCAAATCACTTCGCTATGGTATCCATAATGTAATTCTATCCTCTAGACCCACTGCATGTAATTCAAGAAAGAGGGCGAAACTGATCCCCAGTGTTGGTAATCAGTGGTTCAAAGTCACTAGACTATCCCCACTAGAACACTCGAACCACACTGTGTGACTGAAAATAGGGATGGAGAGGTTGAGCCTACGTTATGTGTCACCAACATAACCACAGCAATAGCAAATGGTTTGATTTACTTTGTTGACATCACAATAAATAACATGCCCAGTCTGGTGTTTCTTTTTTTTCCCACTCCTCAGGTCTGTTTTGGGTCATCCAGAAGACTCTGCTCCCGCCATTCACTGTGGAACAAAGTTACATGGCAAATTAATTCAGAGATCTGAGGTTTACGTGGCATCCGAGATCTGCGTAATTCACGTGAGCCTTTGAAAGTTCATCAAACACTGGTTGTGTGCGGAATGCATGTTTGATACTGCAGTTTTCTTCCTTTGGTTAAGTTGTTGTCAACATACAATGGAGAGGTTACGTATTTTTCTTAAGGCTGATGGATAGCTCCACGGCTCTGAGGGCGTAATCCTTCGTTGTCACAAAATTTATGTCCTTGGAATGACTATCACCAGGGCCTTCCCCCCACTTGAGAAATAGTGGCAATAGAACCACCATTTGTAAAGAGCTTTGAAGCAGCTCCTCGAGATAAAAAGTGGTCAGTGAAAATACCCAAGCAGTGCAGAGCTGGGTCAACCAGTGCTCCGAATGCCTCTTCTCTGACGACTCACTTGTTCCACACAGTAGTCAGACACTAGAACTACCACTGGCATCCCCATCAACGGAAATGTGCATTTTGTCAAGGTATCCCTAAGTTTTTTAAGCACATTCTCTCCTAACAGTGGCAATATTCTTGTGACATTCCCAAATACTTGATTTTGTATTGTCTTTATAACACCAACTTCGTATTCCTTAAAGACCTAGTAGAGTGTCACATTTTTAAAATATCCATTGAGGTCTGAAGGGCATGGTCCATGCTTTAAGCCTTTGGATTTGCTTTTCACAAATAACTTTGTTACGTGCAGTGGGCAGATTCTCTGAACAGAATTTCTTTTCGTCTAAATTTGCTACCAAAGTTTTATTAAGCTATAAGAGGCATTTGTGACATAAAGATCCCTTATTTCCCAAAGAGGAAAGCAGAATTTCATTGGAAGTTTGTGAAGCAACAATTAAATTTAACTCTGAGGCCACGGAACTATTTCCATCAGCTACAAAATTACTCTGGGATTAGTGAGCGCTGAGGGCAAAGAAGTCCGAGAAAGACCTTCTCTGATGTGAATACATAGTCTTCGGAGACCCAAAAAAAGTTACAATATACATGCTGGTTCCAAGAAATTTAACAAGAGTTAACAGTGTTGGTGAGTCAGCACCAAGGGGCAGAGCTGTAACTCTAGGAAATTTGAATTGAAGCCAGACACACAGAGGGGTGATCGATGTCTCAGGTTTCAGAGAACACCAAGACCATCCTTCCCAAGACACAAAATACTTTGCATAAAATAACAGACCACACATGCGACGAGGTCATTATTTTCAAACGAGTTTACCAAAACTTCAACCTCTATTTCCCCCAAAGCACAGACATGCACCTACAAATACCCCCGTGCTTCTTTCTCCTTAGGCTCTAGGTAGTTTACAGGTCCTGTCTTGGGAAGAGGTGGAAATCGGGTTGCACTCTATGTCGGCTGTGTCTATGTAACTTCAAAATCCAGTTGAAAAATAAGAAAAAAAAAATCTAGTAAACAGATCACTTTATCCCAAGGTATAATGATGTCTTCCTGAAATAAGGCCCTTTGAGCAACTTCTCTAATGAGGGATCCTGGTTGGAAACCATCAAGGAAGCCAAGTGCAGCCTCTTGCAAAGCTTACAGCCCAGGAATGCTGGGGGAAAGGCCCCAAATCTTGATCAGAGTAACACAGAGTAGTGTATGGCAATCACCGTGAGGTGGCATAGGATGGCGGTGGGGGTTCAAAGAAGGGTAATGTGTCTCCGGTTACAGGAATCCAGAAGGATCTCATGCAGAGGGCAAACTGCTGGCTGACCAATGAAGAATGGCTAGAAACCTAAATGGCTAGGGCCGGGAGACCTTGGAGGTAGAGTTAGCCTTGTAAGCAAAGGCAGAGAGAGGAGAAGGCTCAGGGCACGGACAGGAAAAAACAGTCATGCTTGAAAGAGGGAAGTGGGAGGGGAGGATGGAAAAATCATTCTAAATATTTCCACCCATTTTTATGGTGTTCTGTAGCCAGAGCTAAAACCTCCTTAGAGCCAAGTCACAGAGAAAGGCTAGGTCCAGAAAGGAATGAAGTGCAACAGAAGGTCAAATCATTTGGGGACCCAGAGGCAGAACAAAGAAAAAGGAACCTTTCCAAATAAGTTAAATTAAAGTTCTGGGGAGGTTAATACAAACAAGGCAATTAGGACAAATGCTGCTTGAGAGCTGGTCTCTGTCTCTTGAGACAGAGCAGGAAGACGCAGTAATGATACCGAGCTGAACTCCGAAGAACTGGGTGCGGGCATTTGAACGGGGAACCTTTGACTCCGGAACTGTCTCTAAGTGACTGTGACTTTACTGGTCCTTGGGGCACAAGGTCAAGACCCAGTTTTTCTATCTAGTCCTCTCTGATTATAATGAGGATGCTTGTTATTTAGTAATGCCGTAGATTAAGTTTGAATGAACAGACCCCGTGGGCTGGAAAGATAACGAGTGCACCCTCCAACTCACCAAAGAAACAACACTGGAATGAGGGGTTCATTCTTTTCTCCTCCCCAAAAAAAAAAAAAGTTTTTCATTTGTTTTCACTTGACTTTTAAAGGACTTAGTCACGAGAAGTGGGGGAGGGGGTGCAAAGAGGTCTAGATGCATTGTGTGAGCACAATGAGAAATTTGGAAAATTAAGAGGATCTTTGGCTAAGTTTTAGTCCCAGTTCCAGCCCTTTTTTCCTAAAGAATAGTACTTTCCGCAAACGGAAGAGTATAGGGCACCTGGGTGGCTCAGTGGGTTAAGCCTCTGCCTTCGCCTCAGGTCAGGATCTCGGGGTCCTGGGATCGAGTCCTGCATTGGGCTCTCTGCTCAGCAGGGAGCCTGCTTCCTCCTCTCTCTCTGCCTGCCTCTCTGCCTACTTGTGATTTCTATCTGTCAAATAAATAAAATCTTAAAAAAAAAAAAAAAAAAAAAAAAAAACAACCACAACGGGAGAGTATAAACCATTTAACCGAGAATGAAAGCTTGACCAAAAGACATGAACAAGGTTTTGAAGCTGGTGTGTCATTTGCTCATCTCTGACCGTGACGACCCCTGAGAGTTCACGTCCAGTCCACTCAGCTCTGTTAGGCTTTAAGAAGCTCTGAGTTTCAGGAGGACACACTGCGTGGATTTGAGATTACTTCCTACATGTGGAATTTTGTCCCCGTTAGTCTTTAGTGCCATCGGAGCACTCAGATTCAGTCCCGGCGTTTGCTTTCGTACTACCGCCTTTGTGTCTGGGTGCTCGGCGTCCGCGTTCATCTACAGAGCTGACAGCTCCCAGGCACCTGCTATGGGCCTGGTGCTCACTGTACCTGTTCACTATTTCTCTGTCATTCCCAAAACCAAAATTCTGCATGTACATCCCTGTTGACATAATTTGAAATTTAATTTTCAAGTGATCCAAGAGGACTTGTTTCACATTTTGCTCACAATAGTGTTTAACCGGGGAAGGGCTGGAAAGGAAGGGAGGACTGGCACATACTACAGCTAGGCTGACATTTTACTTACAGACATACTTCCTTTTTAACAGAATTGCTCCAAGCACTGAATTTTACCCCCTCTAGCTTTAAGCAAGTAATTAGTGCTCTGGAGCTTCAGTTAGAATATTCGTCCTGTTGGGGTGCCTGGGTGGCTCAGTGGGTTAAAGCCTCTGCCTTCGGCTCAGGTCATGATGCCAGGGTCCTGGGATCGAGCCCCACATCGGGCTCTCTGCTTGGCAGGGAGCCTGCTTCCCTTCCTCTCTCTCTCTCTCTCTCTGCCTGCCTCTCTGCCTACTTGTGATCTCTGTCCATCAAATAAATAAATAAAATCTTTCAAAAAAAAAAAGATCAAATAAACACGATTCCTCATTTTCCCTCGTTCATAGTCTCAGAGCTAATATTCACCCAACCAGCATTGTTAGTAAACACAAACTCAATGTGTTAACTATCTGTACAGTCCAGTTCTTGTAAGATCTGTTCAAAAAATGGGTTGTTTTTTTTTCTCAACAACCACAGTATTTTTTTACATTTGCTTCCAAAAGACAAAATCCAGAGGTAGATCTAATTAAGGGAAAAATGGATAGGTTTCACATGGATCAAAAAAGTGCGGACTTATCAGTGCCCAGGGATTTTTAAATATGTTATTAGTAACTGCTAATGAAGAGTTGTTGGATGTTACAGCCCTGGGGAAAATACACACTTACCTATGTGGTCGGCCAAGTTTCCTCCTCGACTCTGCTGTGCTAGATGCTGGGGGAGCAGGAGATGGTCTTGGTCTTTGAAAGGACTTCAAGCTGATTAGGAGACTTGAATACAGACCACATTCCAAGGAACAGAAGAGAGACCAACAATAAGAGCTTCAAGGCTCCTGAGGAAGTTTCAGAGTCCACAAAGCTGAGAACAATTATTTGCACCAAATGAGCTCGGAGTGGGGGAGCGGGGGGCACGAAAGGGACCATGCTCTGCCTGCCTCCACCTGTCCCTACCTCACCACAAAACAGAGATGTGCTCTTCCCAGGATTTTCTTCCCACTCCGTGATAGATTCCAAGTTTCTTTTCTAATTGTTTGGGAACTCTCTGGCAGAAGACCAGAGCCAGGAGGAACATGCCAAGGGGAGCCCAAGTGAAAAAGTGACCAGAGTGTCGCAAATGAATGACAAAGGCTTCTGGGGACCACCCTCTGCTTGTCCCTTTGAACCCATAGATTCTCTGATGAAAATGAAGAAGAAATGAGCAAATAAATAAATCAAAATGGTTTATAAACCTACATCCCAAGGGCAGGGATAGGCATTGATGCAATTTGGGTTTGCAACAAAGTAAAAACACAAATTGCAAAACAATTTAAAAAAATGCTAATTGCAAAACGAGGATAAATGTTGAAATCCCAGTGCATAATTTCCAACCATACCAAAGAGAATACAAGAATTATGAAAGAGACCACCCCCCCAAAAAAAGTGGAGAAAGTAAATGCCAAATGGTAGAAGAAATCTGAAATGGAAATTTTAACAGGAAACACAGTGAAATCTGTGAGTAAATCTAAACACCAACTCCCAACCCTTGAAACCTCCCTGAGAAAAGCCCTAAGAAAAAGAATCAGCGTTCATCAACTTAGACTCTGGGAAAACAATGCGTGGAGCCCACCGATAGTTAAAAGATCAACGACATTTCGTACTTAAAGGGCCCAAATCCACTATGAAGAATTAGAATGAAGTGCAAAGTTCAAATCAAAAATAGCAGCAAAACGCAACTGTCACTGTTGACTCAACTGTATACACTTTAAAGCATTAAAAATAGCAAAGGAGAGGATTACGGTCTCAAAAACTTTTTCAAAACATGGAAGCAAATGCCAACGGAATTCAAAAAGACAAGTTCCAACCAAAAAATAAACATACAATCCACTGATTCAAATGTCACTGATTAGGAAAAAATAAGATTGAGGAGTTGAATGGTCTTGAAAATCCTTAGCAACGGTGAACCCTATACAGATGGTGGGCCCTTGAGGGACAATAACTTTCTGACCAGGGTGGAGAGAAGTGCAGGGACTTACAGGGACATACACAGAGTAGAGAGTGTATGATATGTCCTCAACCTTAGAACTCCATTTCCTGGGGGCACCTGGGTGGCTCAGTGGATTAAAGCCTCTGCCTTCGGCTCAGATCATGATCTCAGGGTCCTGGGATCGAGCCCCGCATCGGGGTCTCTGCTTGGCAGGGAGCCTGCTTCTCACTCTCTGCCTGCCTGTGATCTCTGTCAAATAAATAAAATCTTAAAAAAACAACAACAAAAAAAAACCTCCATTTCCTATAGGACAGTACTTTAAGTTGGCTAATTCTGCCTCTGCCTCTCTCTCTCTCACACACACACACAACATACTGACACATGCCTGATGTTCAACTTCCCCATTCCTTTCATCAAATTCACTTGTCTTGCCCGTTCCCACTTCTGTGCCAAATGTCTTCTGATCATGACATAGTCTAGTTAGCCCCGTGCTCCTGCAAAGTTAATTGATTAGCTCCAGGACAAAGAACTGGTACAATACACAGGGCAAAGAAGTTTCAGTAAGCTTAGAGAAGGAGGAAAGGGAAAATACAGTGTCGCCAGCGTCTAATGGTATCTGTCTCTGCTTTTCCTAGCCTTGTTGAGTTGAATTCTCAGAGGTCTGACCCCCTCCAGCTTTGACCCTTTCTGAGCCAGCCCTCGAAAGAAGAGGAAGCATATTAGGAGGTCCCCGGTCCCCCCAACAGAGTAACCGCTAGAATCAGTTAATCTGCTGTCCAGTATCCACCTACAAACAAGCTTCTGACCCAAGAGTAATAGCAAGGATTTGAAAACAGTGACGTTGGTCTCTTTTCAACAGTGTATTCTCATGTGTCTGAGCCTAACCAAGAATGGCTACCCAGGGGCGCCTGGGTGGCTCAGTGGGTTAAGCCTCTGCCTTTGGCTCAGGTCATGATCCCAGGGTCCTGGGATTGAGCCCCACATCGGGCTCTCTGCTCGGCAGGGAGTCTGCTTCCTCCCTCTCTCTTTGCCTGCCTCTCTGCCTGCTTGTGATCTCTCCCTGTCAAATAAATAAATAAAATCTTTTAAAAAATTAAAATGGAAAAAAAAATCTAAAAAAAAAAAAAAAAAGAATGGCTACCCAGAAAACCTTCCCAGGGACAGAGAACCCTTGCTGACATGTTCAACACCTTTTCACACGAGGCTTTAAACTTCTGTCCCCTTACTGTCCCGTCATGGGTTTTTCTACACCCCTTGCTACAAAGTGCCCCTACCCCCTCCTCTCAATACTTCAATACTGCACCACCCCCTACTCCCAAATGCACATACCCAGGTGCGTACTCTCTGCCTGTGGCCCTACACACAGCTCAGGGGCAGCCTCTGCTCTCTGGCCATGTCACCCCCCTCTATTAGTCTATGGACAGTGACCATCTGATGTGAACCCACCTGATTCCTGGCATATCTGAGCTTTTAAGCAACAATTTGCTTGCGCTGCTTTCCCTCCTTGAAGTTTATCTCCTAACGCATGCGTAGCTCCCACAGTGTTCACACGGAGGAAAAATGCCTCAGACACTGGCTATCCAAACACGTCCTTACAGACTTGGAGATACCCCAGTCTGAGCTCCAAGGAGACCTCATGTGGGCATTCCCTCCTTACCCTCCTTCTAACTGCCCCTCCCTCATCTGCTTTAAGAAGCCTCAAACCTTTGCACAACTCTCTGCCGTCCCCCAGTGAAAAGTAAGAAAAATAGAAATACATTGGCTAAAATTCACAAAAAGGTTCTCATCATGTCCTCCTCTGGGAGTTAAGTTGCAGGGAAAGGAAGGGGAGATGGGAGAAGTCCTATGGACTTAGAGTGGGATGGATGGTCTACACTTTCCCTGCGCGCGACTGCAGCCACCATCGTAACAAGCCCCGACTGGCTTGGGGTGTCTGGTCTCAGCTCTGAACTCCGGTGCGACTTTACCTCCATCAGCCTCTGTTGCCCAAGATGTGACATGAAGGCTTAGAAAGGATGATCTCGAAGGTCTTTCCCATCATAAAGAGACCTGCAATTCTGATTTTGGAGGGGAGGACAAGAGATTTGCATAGAGCCTCTGAGGTCACTGTGCAGGAAGGATACGCATGAACAAGAAGTCAGCAATTTCGCTTGTGATTTATATTATTTTAATCTATGAAAAGATGCCCTATTAAGAGTTCCTGGAAGACAGGAGACGGATCTCCGAACACGTGGACGATTCTCACATGGATACCCTCCTTCTCAAGTAGGATTGTTCTGTACAAACCCCGTAAGGCAGAACTGAAACCGATGGGTAGAAGACAGCCTTAAGTTTAATATAGAATAAATGTTTTATTCATTTTGGGGATGGTCCTAATATAGAATCGACTAAAAGCCTTCCACAAACACACTGCTTTCTCCCAAAGAGGTCTCTGAGATTGGGAGTGTTTGAGTCTGCAAGCATGAGCTGAGGACGGCTGCTACACGACTTCTTTGCATAAAGGATCCTTCCCAGTGCCTCTCGCTGCTTCCTGCCTCGGCCAACATCCTGTCCAACAGAAGGGCCTTTTAGCTCTCAGATCAAAGCCTCCCTGTGTGCAAAGTGCCCATTGTTCATTAGTGAAATGGGACTTGCACCTGCCCCGCTGAGGTGTATGGCTTTCACTGCGTCCCTCTCAGTTTCAGCGGGCTGTAGCGAGATCACAGGCCAGTCACTTCAGTGACGAAGGAAGCCACGCTTGCCAGTCAAAGGCTGGACCAGCTGTGCTGGTCCTGTGCAAACCAGGTGCCTACTGCCTCCCCAGGAGCCTGCGGCCAAGCCTTGGCAGCAGGAAGGACCAGCAGCTGCTTCTCCAGCCCCGGCCTTGTCTGTCTCCTCCTCGGTCTGATGATCCAAGGGCAGTGCGCTGGGGGGTGGGGGGTGGGGGGCTTATTACAGAGAGAAGGAAGAGAACTTTGAGAGAGATACAAAAGTGATGCTTACGGAAGGTTGGCCAAGGGCGTGAAAAGCAGAAACGCAGGCAATGTGGGAACAGAGACAGATTTCAGCCAGTCTAAGCCTCCCGTATCCTGACCAGCAGCATCCTCAAGATAGGGCGAATGCGTAAGAGGAAGGAAGTAATCGCAGGGAGCAAACTTTATTAATACTGTCAGTGATATTATTGATCACGGATTTTAAGTCACGCGAACATCGATCCAAACAAAACGCTGATCGTGATAAAAATTCACAGTCTGAATTTAGATTAGCTGACAGTGCCTTCTGCCCTGCAGGGATGCTCATTCTCATGAGGTTTCATGAGTTCACATGGACCACCGCAGAAGGGAGTAAGATCACCACTGGTTCCCATGAGATTTCCTGGTTAAAGGTTCACGGTCGTGATTCAGGAAGCACTACTGCGCTCTAACTAACCTGGGTGCATTTGGATCTTGACTTGTATATTGCATGTTCTTTTTCTAGAAAATATTTCAATGCCACCAAGCCACTCGGCCAACTGTCTATGCCCCTTGGATCCCACCGTCTCTTCATTAGACCCGAATGAGGTTACTCAACTTGGTGAGACCAGGAGTGAATGACAGATGTGCCAAGTGAGTGACTTCCTCCCCCAAAAGGTGCTTCCTTGCACACTGTCCTTGGAACTGTGGCGAAGGGCTCCTTCGCAAGCAGTAAACCCCAGTCAGGAGGCAGGCAGCGGGGGGTGGGGATGCAGGGGGTGTAAATGACACTGTTTGCCGTGACTCATCCTTTCACTGACTTCATTCACTTCTGTGTTTGTAGCCAGTTGGACAGCTGTGTTGGCCATGTGAAGTCAGAGAATTTTTTTGTTCCCAAGACAGGAAGATGGGGGGTTGGGGGGAGAGACAGATAAAACAGTGGGTGCGTGTGTGTGGAGCCATAATTATAGCATGACTTCAGCTTCTCTTGACCAGCTAACAGTCACCGCATTAGTCACCAGTCCTCAGAGGACGAGACGGGGCTGGGTGGATTCAACATGAAGTGAGACGGGCCTGGTGACAGACTCGGGTCCCGGAAAGAGTTCTCACTGTGTCACAGCGAGGTGAGGGGCAAATGCCTAAACTGAAGGATACGATGCTTAGCTAGAAACTGAGGAAACGCAAGCTATTAAAACACACACACACACACACACACCACACACACACACACACAGGGGACAAGGACCTAAATGTCCACAACCTGGGGAGAGAGACAACTAGGATTAGCCAGAAATGCAAGCAATGCTTTCAGATCGCAGAGGAGGAAGAATTCACTCTCTCTGCACCGAGACATCCTATGACAACAGTCTGTGTCCAAAACTGCCAAAACTATGCAAATGAGGCCACAGCTAACACATTCTTTCTAATGTCACTTAGACCCTGAGCTCCCCCTGTATGCCGTTCTTTGTCACCCATCCACACTCCCCCTCTCTTAGCTTCTGCAAAAATGACTGCAAATCTCCAACATTTGCTTCAAAACTGTGGTCCAGGCCTCAACTCTTGAACTCAGGCAACTGTGACCCACAGCTGAAGTTCTGCCTGCCACCTCTTTCGCAAATAAAGGTTTTTGGAACAGAGAATTCACTTAACGTAGTGTCTACGGCTATTTTCCCACTAGCATAGCAGAGTTGAGGAGTTATGACGAAGACTAAACTATTGACTATCTAGCCTTGCAGATAAAATAGTTTGTTGCCCCCTGTTCTCATACATACCAGAAAACGTCTCTTACTTTGCCAAGAAAATGTGAAGATGAATTCCTTCAACCTTTTGACACAACGTCTACTTAATAGTCTACAGCTCTTTCCTATTCTCCTCTGGGCTGGCCCAGATTCAGGAGAGGAAGGTGCCTCCTCTCTTGGTCAAGACCAATCTGTCCATTCTGGGAGAAAATGAATTAGAACCAGGAATTCACATCTTCCCTAAATGCTCCTCGCTCACAATGAGGTCAGTGCTCCCAAAGCTCCCAAAAGCATCCTGTGCACTTTGCATTTTCTCTTTGTACTATCTATTTATATACATGTACCCATTTCCTCCAAGTATATCACACTATACTGACTTGGGACAGGTAGGACACAATAACGCATTTCATAGCTGACTACAGCTTTTCTTCTCGATCATGCAAAGTCTGATGGAAGTTGGTAGGAATTCCCTCCCTCTGACAATCAAGGCCCAGGCTTCCTCCACCATGAGACGCTGTCAGGTCAACAACAACTCATTTCCTGGCTCATGGCAGCATGAGAAGAGAGATCAAAGTAGTGTACTGCCTCTTAAATGCCCCGACCTATGAATTCCATTCACACCTCATGACTGGAACTAGTTACACAACCCCATCTCCTGCAGGAGCTAAGCAACATAACCTCCTGTCTGTTCAGAAAGAAAAATTCAATATGGTGAGCACCGGGAGCTTCAACCATCTCCAATCTCCTTGGTCTTTGTGCCCCAATACCTGGAGGAGAGATAAGTGTATACTATGTACTGAACAAAAATTTTCTGAACCGGGTTGACTCTGCCTGGTGAGCCTAAGGGAAGTCTTCACAGAAGAACTCAGGAAGTGGAGAAAAGGCCCCTTCAAAGCCCTAACCCCAGGAAAGGAGTCTGAAACAAGAGAAGAACCAACAGACAGCATTGTTGAGGAATCCAAGTGAATGAATTAAGACAAGAATAGTCAATAACATCACATGCCACAGAGGAAATAAATAAGAACATGACTGAAAACAGGCCATTGGATTTGACAATTAGGTCATTAATGGCTTTTCTCTGGTGCAGGCCAAATCTCATTATGGTGAGTTTTGAGAGGGAATCCAAATCATTTCAGTGAGCTAGAGTTTCATAGTATGAATGCTGCTTGAAACAGATGGCTGTTTGAGATTTGTGGATGTTGTTACTCTGAGATTTTTAACCCTAATAAAATTTCTCGCCATGAGATACCAATATAGCTACCATTCACTATGCACTTGCTATGCGCCCATCACTCTGCTAAGTACTTTATTCCCATTATTGCTAATATCTAGTAACAATCCAATAAAGAAGGTGTTGTTATATTCCGGTCCTGTGGTTAGTTCCTACTGTAGTGAGTACTAGGGCCCAATCCTAGTTGGTTTGCAAATTTGTCCTTTTTTCAACCACATCAGTCTCATTCCCCAAAACATGCAGTGGTTAAAGCCACAGCTATTAGATCTGGAGCACTCAAAGAATAAAATTCCAAAATGCAGTGGCTCTCTGGTGTTGAAGGAGATGACCGTTTTAATCTTGAGCCTCAAAATTATTCCATGGCAAGGCACAGTGATTGTCACAGATATTCTAAATCAACCCTTTAAAGTTATCCTCACTTGAGAGAAATTACACAATGTATGCAGCCTCCAAACTTTTAGTTATTTCCTGTTGGCTTTACGTTTTACCATCTCAGCCTTCCTTTTACTTCTGCAAGTAATAGTTTGATAAATTATTTTTGATGTTGGTGAGTTCTCAGATGTTTTCCCTTTCATGCAACATGGTGAAGAGTGTGCTATATTGGGGTAATGACAGTAAGGGAACAATAAAATAAAGTCTACTTCTCAAATTTTGCAGGAAAACAGTGTTGAGTCTATAGTGGTTTAGTTGCAGTTGGATTGAGAAAATATCTTTAGAAAGTTCTCTTTGGGTCAACAAGGAATGGGGAAGGAATACTTACAAGCGCTCTCTTGACCTTACCAAGAAGCAAGAATGTCCACCATAACTCATTTAAAGATCCCAGAGAAGATAATGCTTATTCTCACCTTTGATTAGTCCTATAATTCTATGGTGCTTGATTGCTTCACAATCCCAAAATGACTAGACAAGTTGGCTCTTTCAATTCATATCTGTTATCGACTCCTTGTTTGATTGGGCCATTTGCAACATAACTTGTGACCACGGCATTCACCACACTTTCTGGATGAGAGATACTGGCATCTATTACACTTGAGTCTATTAAGTCAGAAATGTATGTGGTTTAACATTTATACAACGCACTGTAATTTTTATTCTAAACTTCACCAGGAATTTCAATGAAGTATTACCTTTTCAGAATCTGAAATTAAATTATTAAAATTAGTCATTTTTATGTGAATCTTTAGGAATGTGTGTTAGAAAATATTAAGATCATAGGTATGTTTTATTTATTAAAATATCAAACTTACTGAATCAACACCTGAATTGGGCAGAGTACTGGAAAAATATTATTTACCCTCAGTGTGTCATAATATAGTAGAGAAAAAGAGACTAAGTGAGTGGATTTGCATAAAAACATGCAAAGCACTACATCCACAGGTACAAAATGATAAACACCTGTCTTAAACCTCTGTATACCACTCAATACCCAATTTACAAAATAGTAGTTCGAATACCTCATCATAAATATTTCACTTTAACAGATTCATTGAAGGTTTTCTTTCAACAGCAAACTCAAACATATTTCTACTATGATTCTCTGGAAGCTTGATCTCCCATTCTATTCAGAACATCTTCCCCTCCACTGCTGACCCTTACTTCCGTCCTGGCCCCATACCATCAGCAGATGGACTGGACTCTTACTTCACAGAGAAAGTAGAAACCATCTCATCTGCTTTTTCTTCTTTGTTCTGTACAAGGAAGATAGTACCTCACCGCCATTCAAGATTCAGCCCCTCCCAGTAGATTCTGGGTCCTACACCTCTACTGATTTCAGACTTTACCCCCTACCTTGTTGCCTTTTTTGCTTTGGACTTAGATCTGCAATTAAATTCATTTAATGTTGAATGCCAGCCTTTTGACCAAAGTTCGCCAAGGCATTGTTTGGTTGGTGAGAGTTAATCCTTTAATTTCTCAAAATGGGTTTCTATGGATATTTCATGAGTTCTTACAAATTTGAAACTGTTTTGTAGCCTTTCAGACATGAAAGACATCTTGGCCATGTATAAAATCTCTAGCTCATTCTTTCTTTCCTTAAGTATAAAGATTGTTCCATCATCATCTGGG
Organism: Mellivora capensis; assembly: GCA_004024625.1. Taxonomy (NCBI): domain Eukaryota; kingdom Metazoa; phylum Chordata; class Mammalia; order Carnivora; family Mustelidae; genus Mellivora; species Mellivora capensis. The sequence goes on along the minus strand of PISX010007239.1, from coordinate 64,352 downwards.
ATTGTATCTTTAGAAATGTCTGATGCCTGCTCAGCTTCATTTCACCGTAAGTGACTAGATATTTTTCACCTGTTCACCCAAAATAGCCTTTCTTTCTTTAATCACTTTAGAATATGCCTTGATGCTGCTTTTTTCGAAAAGTCAATTTTCCCTGGTGTATGGTGAGCCCTTCAAATATGTAGATTCATGCCTTATTTTTAGAAAACTTTTCTGGAATTGAATTATCAAGTATTTGTTCTTTTGTTTTGGTCTTCTTTTGGGGAGACCCCATGTGTACATGTACACTTGTGTTTATTCCTATAATTTTGTCTCTAAATCCTTTTTCTTTCTATATTTCTTGTTCACTTCATTTGCTTTTCTCGTATCTCTTGTTCCCTACTGTGCTTTCAATGGTATCTACCCTTCTTGTGTTCTTAGTCTTTACTTCTGAAAAATGTTTTTATTTCATGATTTCTGCCAAACTCGAATTCACATCTCCCTTTATTCATCATCTCCTAGTTTCCCAGTTCTGAGTCACTGCATTTTTGCTTTGTATAATTCCATTAATAACTAGTACTCCATTAAGATTTTTCGACATGTAATATTAATGTTAAAATTTTTATCTGCTTCTTGGCAATAGTTTTCTGGTGTATTTCATTTGTCTAGAGGAAAATTTCCTATTCTTTTTCACAACTTAATAACCATCTCAGTACAGATGCTCTTCCAACACTTTTTTTTGTTACTCATATTTGAATGAGTTTAATTTTCCTGGAACAGCTATTTACAAAGTTTACCAGGGGTAGAGCGAAGGATTAAGGAGTTCCAGTCTGCCAAGCTTTACAACTCATAGGCTTTTTCTGTTCCAGTCTGTTGCAATAGGCTATTGCCCTTAAAAATGATGCTTCTGCTCAACCACTTTCCCTTTGTCTATTAGGTTCAGAATGGACCCTACCCAGTTTTTCACTAGACACCATCACACAGGACACATCTTTTACCTTCCAAGGTAGTAGCCCCACTTTTTGTTGATGGATTTTGGCTTCTCCTTTCTGTAGTCTGCCACCTGCATGGCCCTCAGCCCTTCCCATCATCCCACATCCTGTTCCATCTCATCTAGGGTGAACAACACCCCAGTTTGCCCAGGACTGAGGAGGTTCCTAGGACATGAGACTTTCAGTGCTAAAGCTAGGAAAGGTCCAGGAAAACTGGAACAAGCTGGTCATCCTGAATTTATCCTTGCTCCCTGCAGTTGCCATTCGGGATGGGATTCTCCCCTTCTGGAAGTGAATACTTTCTGGCTTTTCTGAAAGTCACCACAGATGATGCCACCCACCCTCACCATCCTTCTTGATGCCTATTCACCATGCAGCTTCTTGACTGCTTCCACTGGCCTCACTTGCTTTTGGCAGCACATATTATTTGTTTTAAGAGATATCTGGACCTCCTGGATTCACTGAAAATGAAATTTGTGAATCTTTCTCTTTGACTTCTCTCTGTAGAATTTCAAATAGGAAAATTGGAAAAACTCAGATTAAGCCTCTACCATGTGTCCTTGGGGCTCAACAGATATTTTCTGTTGTCCTCACAGAATTCCAGGTTGAAGAGCTCCTTTTGTTATAATTCAATTTCTTGACCAAGTGAACTCTGCAGTTAAGACTGATACTCAGAATGAGAGTATGTAACCAACACCCCAGACTGAATGATGAGCCAACAAGATCATCCTCAGAAGGTGTATGCTACACATTATGAAAGTGGATTAAGGCACATAAAAGCACAAAGTCCTTATAAACATCAAGTGCTATACAGAAAAAATAATAGAAATAGTGTAGGAAACACTGATAACTAAAAAAAAAAATCACAATGAGAGTGAAAGAACACCCTATATAGAATGCAGATAGAATACATAATTAGGTTTTGAATAAGGCCTCCATGAATTAGAAATTGCTCTTTTTTGAGTATGGCCACACTCACACAAATATAAAGAGGCCAACTGAGTGCTCCTCTATGCAAATCATTCTGCCAAGGGCAGTTGCTTTTAATCCTAACAACTTCTTCAAGGTAAGTGTAGTGAGATTGAGTGTCAGAGAAGTTAAAATATCCAAGATCATTCAGCAAGCAAATACCAGACCTTGACTCAAACCTGGGAATCTCCAGGACCATTGCCCATGCTCCACTTGCTCTACCACCCCTGCCCCTTTTCCATCAAAGAAAAGAATAGAATGGAAAAAACCTAGAAGGAAACAGAAACTTAAAATAGGGGGAGACAACAGTCATTGGCTTTGAACCAGATATGGAAAAAGCTCCAGTGTAGATAGTTTAACTACAGGAGTAACACAAGGGAGCAAGAATGTCAGTAACCTTATTAAGATTTTTAATGCAGTTGCTTCGACAAGCTGGAGACATTTAAAACTTGAACAAGACACTGCATCTGGTTTCATCCTCTGACAGAAGCCCATTTTGATGATGTGGGAATTAAATTCACAAATAGAAGAAACTAGAATAGTTCACCAAATTTTTCCTGCTGTTATGAAAAATAATACTGTGATAAGAAATGAGATTAAATCTCTCAAAAATCAAATTCAGTTTTAAAAAAAAGAAAAAGAGTGGCAGGCTAACTGGTCTACCAGAGGGAATAGAACCATCAGGTCTAATTCACAGGAAGTGGTTTGCAAAGTCTGATTCTTCATGTCACTGAAAAGTTATTAAAATTAGATTAGTTATTAAAATTAGAAAGTGTTAACTTATAGCCCCTTCCCAAATTATGAACATCATGCCTCAAAGATTCTGGTGACCAAGATGACATCACTGGAATCCTCTTCATCTTCAATCAAACCTCATAGGGACTCCACTGGGAGCAAAGCCATGTGTATGTTTGACCTTGGCTTCTGTATAGCGCCCCATGAATGGGAAGCAATTTGGAGCTATAAGCTTTCAGCTTAGAGGAGGACAGTGCACAGTGTAGGAAGCTGACTGAATTGAAGGTCATATGCAGCATTGACCAGAAGCTTCCCTGAGATGCCATAAATCTTAATTCCATTTATTTCCAGCTATTCTAGTATGTTATTCAATAAGGAAATAAAATGCTAACCCTCTATCTCCAGATACAGATGCATTTAGGTTCCACTAGTCTTTCTCTAGCTACTCCAACCTATGCTGACCTCTTCTTTTTCTGAAAATTATTCCTAAGGCTGATGCACTATAATTTGACCCTTAACTGTCTTGGTGTATGTATGTATGTCTGTATGTATGTGTTTTGTTTTGGGGTTTTTTTGGTGAAAGTTCATGTAGGTAAACTTTGACTCAAACTACAGGAGAAGTTCTTTAAGCATTAGCTCCAAACACTGTGATAAGCTAGAGAAGATATTTAACATGTATTAATTCACACATCACAAGGGAAGGGAAAATTGTAATGGAAGGATTAAATAATGAAAATGTAAAGCATAGAGCATCATACTCATCTTTCATCCCCCTATCTAAGGTCAATTCTTCCATCCACACTCTAGATTTTATCCTCTTTAACCAAGAAATTTTTATTATTAAATATGTCTCTCTTGTATGGTTAATCTTTCTATTATCCCCTTTCTATTAGATTCAACCATGTTCAAGAGTCTCCAAATTTTCAGTCTCCTAGGTACTTCTCACCTATTCTAACTAATCATGATCATTCTCTCCCTTTCGTGGAAAAGTTCTCCAAGGATTATCAAAAATCAAAATTCCTGTATCTTCATATCCCAAAATTCTTTATGCACTCCAATCTGGCTTCTTTCACATATACCATTCAATCCCATCCAAACAATTGTATAGGTGTTCAGTTCAATGACTTCCATGGTATCAATTCTAATGGACTCTTAATTTTTCTTTTTTTTTTTTTTTTTTGACATCTTGAAACACGCAACATTGTTATTCACATCCTCTGATTAAAACACCTTCTTTGCTTCCTTGACCTAACACTCTTCTAACTTGGTCAATATACTTCAGTCTCCTTTCCTGGGTACTCCTCTTCTACACACTCTATAAATAATGGTCTTCCTTGATCAAATTTCCTTGGACTTTTTCTGATTGTGTCAGAGCTTACAGAAATAATTCTAAAAAGTCATTAAATACCACCAATGACAATAAAAACAAGTAACAACAACAAACTCTCAAGAGGGTAAAGAATCTAATTTCTAGAAGTGCCACATTATACCATTTTAAGTGTCCGATTTTCAACAAAAAATTATCTGACAGCCAAAGACACAAAAAGTATGGTCTGTATACAGGGAAAAAGTAGTCAGTAGGAACTGTCCCTGGGAAAACCCAACAGTGGACTTACTATACAAAGACTTTAAAACAGCTATTTTAAGTATGTCCAAATAAATAAATGAAACAATGCCTAAATAATTCATCTAAAATAGGAGAACAATATCTTACAAAATAAATGTCAATAAAAGAATGAAAATGTTCAAGAACCAAATAGAAATTCAGGAGTCAAAAAGCACAATAACTGAAGTGAAAATTTCACTAGAGGGACCCAACAGTATATTTGAGCATGAAGAAGGAAGAATAAGCAAATGTAAAGATAGGTCAATTGAGATTATCCAGCCTAAAGGACACAAAGAGAAAATAAATGGAAACTCAAAGACCTGTGGGACACCAATTAAGCATACCAATACACATAATGGGAGTCACAAAAAGAGAGATGAGGTAGAAAGAATATTTGAAGATATAGTGGCAGAAAACTTCCAAGATTTGAATTTTAAAAACAATCTACATTTTTTAAGATTTATTTTTGAGTAATCTCTACACCCAATGTAGGGTTTGAACTCACAACCCCAAGATCAAAAGTCACACATTCTACTGACTGACCCACCTTGGCACCCCTCTACATTTCTTTAAAAGCTTTAAAATCTCTAAGTAAGATAAAGTCAAAGAGAACCACATCTAGACACATCATAATCAAACTGGAAGAAGTCAAAAACTTCTTGCAGTAGCAAGAGAGATGTAACTCATCACGTGTGAAGGGTCCTCAGTAAGATTCAGTGAGTTCTGATCACAAAATATAGATAGAAGGCACCACGATGGCTTATTCAAAATTCAGAAAGAAAGACTACCAATCTGCCAACAGGATACAAACCTATTATCCATGGTACCCTTCAAAACTAAAGGAGAAAAGAGGCTATTTCTAGATAAACAAAAACTGAAAGAATTTGTCACTAGCAGACATACCCTACAAGAAACACTGAAGTGAGTCCTTTAGGTTGAAATGAAAGGATAATGAATAGCAGCCCAAGTCCACATGAACAAATGAAGATATAAAGAAATAAATGTAACTCCATAGATAAATATGATAGCATGAATGTATTTTTTTGCTTATAACTTTTTCTAACTTAAAAGACAACTATATATAACAATAATTAAAAAGTTATATTGGTGGGTACGGAATGTATAAGGATATAATTTGTGTGACAAGATTAGCACCAAAAGGAAGGAGAAAATGGAATAACACAGAAACAAAGATTTTTGGATATTCTTGTAATTATCTCTATTAATCTAAACTACATTGTTATGAATTAAGATGTCAATTATAGCCTCTAATGCAACTATTAAAAAATAACTCAAAAATATATTTAAAAATAACAAAGTGGCAGACATAAATCCTACTTCATCAGTATTACATTAAATCTAAGTGCACTAAACACTGTAATCAAGGTAGAGATGGTTAAGAACAGAATGGTTAAGAACAGAAAATATAAACTGCATGTTGTCTACAAATCATACTTTTTTTATTCAAAGACACAAATAGAATCATACATTTTTTATTCAAAGACCTGAAGGAAAAAGATTGGAAAAGTTAACTGTGAAAACCATAGCCAAAAGAGAGTTGGAGTGGCTGTACTAGTATCAAACAAAAGAGACTAAGACAAAAATTGTCACTAGTGACAAGAAATGATAAATGGATAAATCAAGATGATAAACAATTATAACAGGACCCCAAATCTATTAAATAAAACCTGAAAACTAAGGGGAGAAAGAGACAATTCAATAATAATGGTTGGAGACTTCTAATAGTTCATTTTTAATAATGGATAGAACAATTAGAAGATCAACAAGTATTTGAACACCATAAACCAACAATACCTAAAATATATCTATAGAACATGCCACCCATCAAGAGAGGTATGTATACACATTCTTCCCAAGTACATGTGGAACAATCACCAGAATTGACTATATGTTAGCCCACGAAACAAATCTCTAAAATTTAAAGGGCTGAACTCACATGAAGTATGTTCTCTGGCCCAGTGAAATGGAATTAGAAATCAGTAATAGAAGGAAAGTTTGGAAAGTTCACAAATATGTATTCATCATGTTAGTAGAATAAAGAGTAAAAAGCCACAAGATCCTTGACCTTGAGATTGTGAGACTGAGCCCCATGTTGGGCATAGAGATTACTTAATTAAAAAAAAAAAAACAACACAAGATCATCTCAATATATGCAGGAAAAGCACTGGACTCCAAAACCCTTCTATGACAAAAAACATTCAACAAACTAGGAATAGAAGAGTAACTCCCCTCAATCTATCAAAATGGAAAGCCCACAGTTAACATCGTATTTATGACAAAACTAAAAGATCAGGAACAAAACAAAGATGTCTACTCTTGCTACTTCTGTTCAACACTGTACTAAAGCTTCTAGCCATGCTAATTAGGCGAGAAAATAAAAGGTACGCAAATTGAAAAGGAAAAGGGAAAATTATACCTATTTGCAGATGACATACTCTTTTACACAGAAGATAAGCTACCGCCTACAAACACACACACACAAAAACAACTGGAACTAGTAAACCAGTTTAGCAAGGTAACAGGATACAAGATCAATATACAAAATCGATTGTATATCTACATGTTACCCATGAAAATTTGAAGATGAAAATAAGAAAAAGAATCTATTTATAACAGCAAAAACAAAAAGAAAAAACAATACTTAGGAACAGATTTAACAAATGGAGTGCAAGATTTATAGACTGAAAACTATAAAACATCACTCAAATAAATTAAGGAGGATCTATAAAATGGTATCCTGAGTTCACGAATTAAGGGCTTAGTATTTTACGATGGTAGGTAACAGTCCCCAACTCAAATCTACAGGTTCAATACAATACTTATCAAAGTCCCAGCTGTTTTTGTACAAGTTGACAAGCATATCCTAAAATTCATATAGAAATAGAAGAGACCCAAAATAACCAAAAGAATCTTGAAAAAAAAAATCACAAAGCTAGAACCCTCAAGCATACTGATTTGAAAACATACACAAAGTTATCTTAATCAAGACTACATGGTATTGGCAAAAAGATAAAATATATACATCAATGCAATACAATGGAGTGTCCAGAAATAAACCCATGCACTTATGATCAGCTGGTTTTTTTACAAGAATGCCAAGATAATTCAATGGAGAAAGAAGAGTCTTACCCTCTACTATAGCTGGAACAACTGGGTATTATTAAAAGAATGAATCTGGGCTCTTCCTTCATACTACAGACCAAAATAAACCCGGAATGCATCAAAAACCTAACTGTAAAGGCTGAAACAATAAGTTGTAAGAGGAAAACAGACATAAATCTTCATAACCTTGGGTCAATGGTTTCTTAGATATGGCACCAAATGCTTAGGCAAAAACAGAAAATTGGACTTAAAATTTAAAATTGTGCTTCAAATGACACCATCAAAAAAGGAAATGCAATCCACTGAGTAGGAAAAAATATGTGCAAATGATACATGTGTTAAGAGACTAAGATCCAGAATGGAGAGAAACCCTTAAAACTCAGTAAAAGGGACACCCACTTTTATGGTGGCCAAAGTTAAAAGAAAAAAAAAACTTTTTAAATGGCCAATAATCACATGAAAAGACACTTAATATTTTTATAAGGGAAATACAATACTCAATGAGATATAACTTCACGGTCACTAGGATGGTTATAACTGAGACGACAGACAACATAACAAGTATTAGGGAGGATGCGAAGGAGTTGGATCCCTCATATGCTGCTGCTGGGAATATAAAATGTTGTAGCCACTTTGGAAAACAGTTCGGCAGCATCTCAAAAATTTGAAATTTTTATAGTCTAAATTACTATATGACCCAGCAATTCCACCCCTAGGTATATACCCAAGGGACCTGAAAACACACAAAAATTTGTACATGGATGTTCACAAAAAGTGGAAAGATTCTAAATGTCCCCCAGCTGACAAATGGATAAACAAAATGTGATGTATCCATCCAAAATATTATTCAGCCATGGAGGAAGTGAAACTCTGCCGCATGCTTTGCCATGGATGAACCTTGAAAACATGCTAAGTGCAAGGACACAGACACAAAAGGCCACATACTGTACTGTCCCACTTATTTGAAGTTTCCGAATAGACAGAGACACAAAGTAGATTAGTAGGTATTAAAGGTTATGGGGATGGGATCATGGACAATGACCCTTAGTGGGGAAGGTGTTTCTTCATCATGTGACCAAAATGTTCTAAAATGAGATTGTGGGGATGGTCGCACACTCCAAGTATACTAAAAACCACTGAAGTTTACATTCCAAGTGGGTTCATCTTTTGGTATGTGCAGTAGAGCTTTATTAAAAAAGAAGACTTTCTGCCACTCAGTGATGCCACATCTAGGTACATATTCTACAGAGAAACTCTCAAAGGAACACATGTACAAGAATATTGATTCCTGCATCATTTGAGAAAATAACAGATTAAAGATCCATCAACAAGAGAATCGATAAACGGTGATCTTCCTACATAGAAGACGACTCCACAGCAGTGTATGTGCCCTGGGGGACGTGTACAAATGCGCACTGATTGAGAAGCTAGAAAAGCAAAGAATGCATCAGTTAAAGATACGGGATAGAAGCCACAAAGGCAATATTGCTATCTGCTTATAGATACACATAGAAGTATATAACATTCACCAGAATTAAAACTTCACACTCAGGGTACTTGTTACCTAGGCAGGAGAGGGATGGGATCAGGTTAGTTATAGGGATTTCAACTACTTCTCTAAGATTTTTAACTTGTGGGGCGCCTGGGTGGCTCAGTGGGTTAAAGCCTCTGCCTTCAGCTCGGGTCATGATCTCTCATCGGGCTCTCTGCTCAGCGGGGAGCCTGCTTCCCCCTCTCTCTCTGCCTGCCTCTCTGCTTACTTGTGATCTCTGTCTGTAAATAAAATCTTTAAAAAAAAAGATTTTTTAACTTGTAATGGAGAAGGAGGAATAGAACAGAGGGTGGAAGAAGGGAGTGATGAAGATAAATTTAAAGCAAGTAGGAAAAAATGTTCTATGAATGAGCTGAGTGGTAAATACACAATTTATTAAATTCGTGTCTGTGCTTTCCTATTTATGTGAAATGTTTTATAGTACAATGAAAGACATGCTCATCTATACACACACACACACACATAAGGATATGGATAAAGATAGAACCAAAACCTGACCAGATTTGTCTTTAACTCATCGCATTTCAAAGCATAAGGAACAAAGAAATTAGGTCTGAAAGTGGCTTACTAGTCCATTGATATATCTTGGTAATTAATTTTCTACGAGAGCTCTACAGAGACCTTTTTAAGATCACAGTTTTACTGTTTGAAAAATAAATTCATGACTATTCCCAAATTTATAAACTATAACAAAATATAAATAATGCATATATGAAATTATATAATTATACTGCTGAGATAAAGCCACTGTTTATATTTGTCTTTTCAGGCTTTCCTCTATGGAGACATGTATCTCTTTATGTAAAATTAAGGTCGGGGCACCTGGCTGGCTGTCAGTAGAGCTCGTGACTCTTGATCTTGGAGTTATGGGTTCATGTCCCATATTGGGCATAGAATTTACCTAATTTTTTTAAAAATAAAAATTTTTAAAGATAAAAATAAAATTAGGGATCATGTTCTCTCACGTATACAAATTAGATTGTCATTTGTCTGCTGAAAACCTCCAGTGGTTATCTAATACCCTCTCATACAACCTAAACTCTCTACTTAACCTTGGCCCTGAGACCACATATCATCTAGGCCTGCATGCCTCTTCTCCCACTCTCCTGCCTACTCTACTTAAACCTCATTAGCCGTCCTGTGGCACTAAGCTTACTTCCAACACAGGACCTTTGCACATGCTCTTCTTTCTTCCTGGGACGCTGTCCTCTCATAGGAGTGTTTGAATTACTGTTCATCAAATACTCATTCACCTACCTCTTCTACTCTGGATGGGATGGGTTTCCCCTTCCCATTGAGATTAGGCTTGACGGTGTGATCTGGTTAGGAATTTGCAATAGAATGTCAGTGAACATGACACAAATAATGGTTTGCAATATGCTTGTGAGACAGGGTTTGTCCTCTTGTCCCTCTGTCATCATGCCGAGGGGGGACACGTTCCAGCTGACCTTCTTGTCCAAGGAGGAGGAGACTCCTCCTTGGACAAGACATGACATGGACATGGACAACCTTGGACAACCATGACACAGATGTGAGCATAATTTTCAACTTGGTGCCAAGCCCAGACAAGCTCCGACTGAAACAGCTAAACCCTGTCTACCTACCTCAGAAAGAATAAATTATGTGGAGAGAATTATTTTACTTTAAGCCACTGAGTTTTGCAGTGATTTGTCACTGCATTATGGCAATTGTTCATGGATACATTGCACATCTTTGCATAACTTACTCTTGTCTCCATTCAGATCTTGACGCATGTGCTCCCTCCTTGAATCAAGTTCTACTCCATTGACTATCTTATACTTATCCGCAATATTGATCATAATCATACACGTATGTTTAATTATCATCGTCCCCATGAGAATGGAAGTTTATGAGAGCAGAGACTTTATACTGCACGCTGCAGGCTCTCCAATGCCTCTAACAGTGCCTTACATGGTGTTGACGCTCAATAAATAATTATTAAGTGAGGGAAGATTGTGACCTCCTGCTTTTTTAACACTTTTCCCAATTATTCCTATTTCCAGATCACTAAACACTTAGTTTATTTTTGCTATCATTATGAAAATACCCTGGTACACAATTCTTTCTCTATACCCCTTACTATTTTCTCAGGATGGCTAAATCAAAGGTCTTTAGCAAATTTGAGATTCTAAATGTATTTGAACAAATTTCTCACTAAAGTTTGCACGGACCTATACAAATTTTCAAACTTTTGTTCAAGCTTAATTTTATATTTTTTTAATAAGGAAGTTCAAAATACTTTGCCACTGTTCTTTTCCATATTTTGTAATGAGGAGGTTAAACATTTTTATATGTATGACACATTGTTATGTTACATTGTCACAACTCTTTAAGAAAATGGTATTCAGAGGCACCTGGGTGGCTCAGAGGGTTAAGCCTCTGCCTTCAGCTCAGGTCATGATCTCAGGGTCCTGGGATCGAGCCCCGCATTGGGCTCTCTGCTCAGCAGGGAGCCTGCTTCCCCACACCTCCGCCTACTTGTGTTCTCTCGGTCATATGAATAAATAAAATCTTAAAAAGAAAAAAAGAAAATGGTATTCACCTCTTCTTTGCCAGTTCGAATAATTTTATTTCTTTTTGTTGTCTGATTGCTGTTGCCAGGACTTCAAATACCACGCTGAACAACAGTGGTGAGAGTGGGCATCCTTGTCGTGTTCCCCATCTCAAAGGGAAAGCTGCCAGCTTTTCCCCATTGAGAATAACTCACCGTGGTTTTCATAGACAGATTTTATGAAGTTGAGGAATGTTCCCTGTACCCCTATATTTTGAAGGGTTTTAATCAGGAACGGATGCTGGATTTTATCAAATGCTTTTTCTGCATCAATTGAGAGGACCATGTGGTTCTTCTCTCTTCTCCTCTTGATTTGTTCTATCACATTGATTGATTTGCAAAAGCTGAACCACCCTTGCATTCCAGGGATAAATCCCACCTGGTCATGGTGGATAATCTTTTTAATGTACTGTTGGATCCTATTAGCTAGGATCTTGAAAAAAAAAAAATGGTATTCATGTTCTTTGCCCATTTTTTCATTAGTATGTTAAATTTTGTTCTACTGCTTAAGAAATCTTCATAATTTAAAGCTATTAAGCACTGTGGATTGTCTCAAACACTGCAAATATTTTATTCCAGCTACTTATTTTCCTTTAAATTTTAAACCACTTAAACATAGGTATAATATTAGCCTTCAGAGTAGGGTAGGACTGAATTTGAATACCAGCTCAGCCTCTTCCTAACAGTATGATGTGGACCAAAGCTTTATCCTCACGAAGCTTCAATTTCTCATCTGTAAAATGTGAAGACTAACACCTACTATGTAGACACATGTGAGGAGTAAGAGATCTAGGGAGTTAAGGTTCTAGTTTTAAGCAACATTAACTCTGGGTAATTTAAGTGAAACAACATATTGGAAAGATACTGAGACAACTCGCCAGGTTATGGAAAAGGTGCAAAAACCATGGGCAACCCCAAGGGTCAGTAGCAGGAGCCTTTCCGTGGACTACCTAGACCTTAGTCTCTACACTCAATATTTAAATTCCTAGTTGAGAGATCCGGCCTAATCCAGATCAAATGTCCCCCTCTCCCACCCTCTATAATTAGGAAGTGGGATCCAATTATAGAAAAGGTAGAAAGTATGTGAGTCACAGAGCCCCTCCCAAATAATCAAGAAAAGGGAGGGGGAAGCTGAGAGAGAGAAATGGAAGGAAAGGAAGCAGGAAGGGGTGCGGCAGGAGGGAGGCGAGCTACTCCTGTCCAGTGCTAAGCTCTGTATCTGCCCCTTGGTAAGTCACAAAAATAGTAGCCATTCATATACTACACAACATTTTTCTCTGGATTTTATGCTTATGTAGGAAAAAAAAGATTCCACTGAAGTCAGAATCTTGAATAAGTTTGTCATGGTAAGTTATCTTTTGCTCTTATTGAACTCATTTCCAGGAGAGCCAGCCTTGAATCAAGCTGAAAATCTTCAGTGTTCTAAGTGCTTAGTGCTTAGTAGTAACCACAAAGAAGCAGCAGGCCTCTTCCATAGACTCTGCTTCCCCAGGATAGACTGTGTACGTTTAATATTCTTGAATAGTACAGAATCCTGAATGGAACAAGTATTCGAAGACAACTCTTCAGAAGATCCAGTATTTCAAGGCCAAGGTAGAAATGCCAGAATATGAAGCTTTCAAATTTATGTAATACAACCAAGACAGAAAATCCTCCAAAGATATTATCCTTGGACAGGACTTAACCCTGCCAAGACGTAACTCCCCACCCCGAAAATAGGTTTAATGTTATCTACCTCTCATGATTACTCTGAAGATTAAGACTTGATAAAAATAAGATTAATTGGTAATGACTTATAACAGAAATCCACTTTCCCCATCTCTTTTCCCTGTGATTCAACTGAAAGCACAAAGACGACCTCCATTGCCTGATTCTATGTACATATATATATAGCATATAATAAATGGAGTATAACAAAATCCATCATGTAATCATTTAAAAGGAGGCTTGCAACCATCCTGCCAGCATTCCAACATGTTATTCCTCACAGCAAGCCTGCGAGTTCCATCTCACAGATGGAAAAAAAGCAAAATCTCAGAAAGTTTAAGCAAGAGCATGTCAAAATTCAAACTCGACTCTGACTCCAGAGCTCATGCATTTTGCACTAAACCACATTACCTCCTAGGAAGAGAAGATGATCCATAAGGAGATTATTCTAGAACTAGACAACACTGTAGTCAATTGCTCAAGACTGATCTGTTCAGCCAGTGCTCCGAAAGGACATGAAGCACCAACAAGTTGTTTCTGTATCTAACCTCAGCCCCTGGCTCGGTGCATAGGCGACATTCCATATGGATGTGTGCAACAGTTCTTGTCTGCAGGGTCATGGAGGGGATACTCCAAATACCACTAAATACTTCTAGAAAAAGGGTTTGAGGAAACCATCAAATTTTAGCTTGGTGAAATTCCTTCATCCTCCCTTCTCCATTCAAAAATAAGAAAGAGGAAGAAAATGAAGAAAGAAGGCCCACCAAGCCCTAGAAATCTGTTACCAAGCATTTGCATGCTGGTATCCTTTGAGCTTTGATTTTTCACTCTGATGGGTCACAGTACCTGTAGTCACCCTTTCAAAGAATCTGGTATTTCAAAGATGAGATGGACACTCTAGGTTGCCAAGTTTTAAAATATCACAGACATCGAATTATTTGTATGATATAAACAAGTCAGAACATCAAAGCAATTGATCTTAAAGTATCTGTGATTTGAATAAATCATAGCCCCAGAGGTAGTTCCTACAGTTCTCTGAACTGGAACTAAAGAAGGATATGGCATACATGTCTATTTTATTTTAGCATTTGGAGATGAATTCTTTTCAACCACACTTAAGGAATAGAGTATCAGATTCTTAAAGGGAACGCCAAGAGGGCTTCAAAATGCACATAGCAACTCCTCTCTCCAAAGCATGCCATCCAGCTAGATTCTGAATGAGAGAGTGTTCCAACAGGATTGGCATCAACCCCACCCATCCCTGGAGGAGTCTGGTTATTAAATTATTTTTCAAAGACTCGTCTTCCCCCCCAGTCTTCAGAGGCAGTACAGCTGGGAGCCATTAGCTGTAATCAGTGGGCAGCCAGCAGAAAGAGGAAGCAGTGGGGGAATGCTCTGTCTTTCTGGAGCAGCCATCTGGGCAGAGTGAATTTGGTTTTAAACCCTAGGGGGTGGAGGAAGTTATTGGGATCTTGTTATATTTGGACTTGACTTCAGATCCTAAACAAAAGGTCTTTTTTCACCCGAGCTTTACTTTCTGGAAACAGGAGTCAAGAGGAAAAGTAGTAAGCTAGTGGCCATCTCGCAGGACGTTATGGTCAATGCAGACAGAAAGTCAGAATACGAAAGCCAGATACTAGCTGGTCGGGAGCGCATATCTGGCTTAGAGTTTTGAAAGAAAGGAGGAACACATCCTACCATGAGCAGATTCTGTCTTCCCTGTCCATGTTCTCAAAGAGAAACATACCTCTTCCACTCCACCCCCAACAAAAAGAGGATTACGCTTGTCTTTTAAGTTCTCCATGCACATAGCGAGATCACTTTTCACTTGTTTCAAAATAGAAGTACCCTATTTTTCATTTTGTCCTCTCTCTCTTCTCTGAGGATGTTGACATTATGTGTATTAAATAAACAGCAAGAACGCGCTTTGAGGCCAGAAACCTGGGTTGGATCCTGGTTCCGCTACTTACCAACTGTGTGGCCTCTGCAAGCTAGTTCAGCTACGGACCTCACCCCCTTCATCTGTAAAATAAGGGTAAAAAATAGGTGGATCCTAAAGGTTGCTAGAATTAGTGATGCTGTGTACCAAACACCCAGCATACTCACCAGAACACGGGAGCATCCTGTTTTTATTATGTATAACCAAGGTTTTAGTAAAGGTGATAAAATTCACCAAAGGATTTCATAGGATTTTGAGAGAAAACCCACAGAGTGAGTGAAACATGCTTCATCCCTCCAAATCAGGGGGATCTAGGGACTCAACCACCACTTGTAGATGTATTTTGGCCTCCAAGGGTTTTTTTTTTTTTAAGAATTATTTTTATTTATTCATCTTACAGAAAGAGCATGCAAGCAGAGCCAGAGGGGCAGAGGGAGAGAGAATCTCAAGCAGACCCTGCACTCAGCACAGAGCCTGACGTAGGGCTCGATCCCACGACCCTGAGATCACAACCTGAGCTAAAATTGAGTCAGACACTCGACCAACTGTGCCACCCAGGTGCTTCTAGAGTTTTCATTTTTTTAATTTATTTTGAGCATCTTAAAATGAAGATTTCACATTAAAATATCTATTTCCAGCCTCCCTTGGAAAACTGAAAATTTAACCATTCCAGGCCAGCATTTCTTGAATGGCACAAAGGGCTAGGACTGACTGGGGACTGTGCCCCTCAAATAGATGTGCTCTTCAGTCTGCCACAGTCCCCTCCCTCCCAACTGTGGGATTCTGACCCTGCTGCCCTGACTCACCTTTTGAGGCATTTGAATCTGGGATACCTCTTCTAAGCCTCTGTCCCTAAGTGCAGAGGGTTGAAAGAGAAACATGAAGGTGCTTCGTGAAGAATGCTGAGTTAGTAGCTGTAGGTCATGAAGTGGAAAGAAAATCCTCTGGAATTAGGGGATTAGGACGACACAGGGCACCAGACCCAATAATTCCCCCAGAAGCTTGGAGACTTGTCATTTAATTTCCACAAGTCTCAAGTTCCTGACAGGTAAAAGGCAGCTAATATTTACTCTGACATTTCACAAGGTGGATACAAGGATCAACTAATGTAATTTATGTGAACAAACTGCAAAATGCTTTGTACAAATGAAAGGCACATTATCAAAGAAAATGGATACAATATTCAGAAGAAGAAAATCATTTACTCGATCATCTCTAAAAGATCTTTCTGGGAAATCACACTACTAAAAGAGATCTTTAAAATACCTTAATCCAGGGGTACCTGGGTGGCTCAGTCAGTTAAGTATCTAACTCTTGGTTTTGACTCAGATCATGATCTCATGGTTGTGAGATCGAGCCCCATGTCAGGATCCACACTGAGCACGATGTCTTTTTAGATTCTCTCTCCCCTCTCCCTCTGTACCCCACCACTACCCCCCGCTTACACACATACTCTTTCTTGTTCTAAAAAAAAATAACTTAATCTAGCCCTCAATATTATAAATGAGCAATCTGAAACACAAGAAGCAACTCTCAAGAAGCTTATATTTTTTTTTTTAAAAAAGCTTACAATATAGTGAAAAAGAAATATTTGGAAAAGGTGTTCACTAAAGAGCTGTCTAGAACCAGATGAACCTCTACTAAGTCCAGGGGTAGAAATATTCACTGGGAGCAAATGTTTTTTAAATAACTTACAGAGTTTCTTCCTTGGATTTTAAACTCTAAGGGTAATAGGCATTTCCTCACTCTGGAGAAAAGGGTGGAACAGGACATATGCTAAATAAACAGGCACAGAAGGTGTCTCTCCCCTTGAGTGCTGAGTTCCATGGATGGGACAAGACATTTGCAGAAAGGAACTATGTGTCTTCTAAAGAGGGAAAACTCAATCCAAACTCCAAGATTCATAGGACATCCATCAAGAAGGACCAGAATGACCCTACCCCAGGGTCCACTGGCAAGAAAGGCAACTCTCCAAAGGAACTCACCAAAAATATAAGGGGTTGAGGATCAAAGCAAGGATGTATCACCTACCTCTCTGTCAGTTTCCATCTCTCCTCCTACACCCCTGTCTTAGTTTCCTGGGGCTGCCATAACACAGAACCACAAACACGGTGGCTTAAAACAGAAAATTATTCCCTCAGTTCTGGAAGCCAGGTCTCAAAACAAGAGGTCAGCAGGGTTGCACTCCCACCAAAGACTCCCAGGGAAAAGGTTCTCCCTGTCTCTTCCCGCTTCCGACCCCTTCAGGAGTTCCTTGGCTTGCGGTCTTCTCTGTCTCAAATCATGGTAAGTATGAAGGGAGGCTGGAAACCCTGTCATGACATTTTGGATCTTCCTAAAACTAGACACCAAGACAGGATTAGATACACAAGAGATTTATTCCATGAAATGGTCCTCAAGAGTACAGGGAGGAACAAGAGGAGGTGAAGGGAGAGTCTAGACTAGGATGTAGCACTCACACTAGCAAAGGGAGGGAGGGAAGCAAGCAATGGTAAGTCCTGAGGACTTGGGAGAAAATCTGGAACCGTGAGTTGGGACTGGGTCTGAAGCTTTATCCAGAAGGAAGTGGGAAGTATCAAGGTTTTGAAGGAGGGGTGATGCCATTAAAACCATTAGGAAGAGCACTGTGACCAGAGCCCCAGGACTGGTGGTTCCAAGGCAGAGAAACAGACCTGCGGGTTACGGAATTAGTTTAGGCAAACTAACAAAGGGACGGAAATGATTATAATACCAAATATGGAAGAGTTGAGTATTAGGGAAATAGAGAATAAGCAAATTCCCATCACAGTGATGGTTTCCAGAAAGAGGGACTCCAGAGACAGGATGGAAATACAGATAAGAAACCAGTGTAAGCAGCTCTTATCTTAAGGATTCTATATTTGGACTAATCCTGCAGCAAATGAGGTTAAGAAATGTTTATGTTAGAAGATTTGCATGTAGAGCACTGTTTTCCTCTTCTCAGTTTCAGGGCAGCCAGACAGAAGAAATTAAGTGTAATTAAATATAAAAAGTATCAATTAGCACTGATTTGCCCATCCTCCGAGAGAAATGGCCAGTTGGGACGGAGTGATCTAATCCTCAATCAAGCCTCAGAAGAAGTCAGAAAGCAGACATCCATCTAATTCCAATGGGAAGACATCATAGGAAAGTCAAGGGTCCCCGATAAGCAAACAGGATTTCCATCACCCCCTCCAAGTTATTATGATGGTTAAAGTAACAACATTTGATGTCCCGTTAAATTATGCTCACAAATCTGACAGCCAGAGGTGAAGTCCTGAATGATATATCACTCCCACCTATCACCGAATATTCAAGACCTCTCCATTTCCAAAAAGAATAAGCCTGATAATCTGACAGAATGAACACATTTAGCATCAAGTCCCACTTTTGCTGGTTTTTACCAAGTAGATTCCAACAACCACTTCCCCATTGTCAAGATGACTTCACATCTCAGTGCTGAATGGCACGTTCCTCGCTTGTCACGCTCTGTTCCTTCTGCCATCACCTATACTAGTGCCCCCCTGCCCCCGCCCACCAACAGCTCTGTGCTTTTGTCGGCCCAGTCCTCAGCAATCCTTGTTCAAGGTGAATCACACTTCTGCACCGCCGGTCAGTGGTTTTACGGCCTTTCCTGGTTGGCGTAGCTGTCCTCCACTCTCCCCTGTCCTTAGTATCCACCTTCCCCCGCCAACAAATAAACATATCCCTGCACATACTCAGCCTTTGGGGGATATTCTGAATATAGGGCAGATGCTCTACCAGAGAGAGATGGAATTTAAGGACATACAACAATTAATGCAGCTGTTTATATAGTAACGCACCAGACCCAAACCTCACCCACTGAGCCCCAAATCCTGAGCACATCTGATTTTACTCAGGTGCCCAGACCCCTCCAGTCTGAATGACACCCCCCCCCCACCCTCCCCTGCCACTTCTTCTGGGCCAAGTCCTGCTTTGCTGGCTAAAACAAAGCTTGCAGGCCACACACAGGAGACCAAGGGCATCTTGTTCCACAGCCTGCCACCCCTGCCTCTCCATTCCCAGTGTCTAGGATAGGTGGACCCCCCATTACATTCCCCTTCAACACAAACTGGACAGTGTTCCCACATTTCCTGAAGCATCTCTTAACACAAGAGCGTGTGTGTAGAATTTTGCTGACAACCGGAGTGTGATGGACAACAGCCCAGAACAGGAAAGATCTTCCTTTCAGCATCAGACAAAGGTAGACATGTGTTGGCCATTCTTGACTAAATTTTTCAGGAGCCCTATTCCACCACGGGCCACACTCAGCTTCCCCCACTGTTCTTGGGAGCTCCTAGTCCTTCTCTATCCACCTCACTTCATTCGCTCCCCATTCACACACCCTAGCTGTTTTACTTTATTATGCAAAACAAGAAAGCACTGCCTTTGTCCCCTCTGACTTCTCCTCAATGTGCCCAGGGAAGTCTTGTTTGTTTTTCCCACCAGAAGGGCTTATCAGGGTTTTTCAAAAGCAATGGAATTATTCCCATGGGAATAATCCGTCATTTCCCTAGAAGATAAAAACAGTAACAACTTTTTCATCTTAGTAATTTTTCTGTTCTCTTCGTAATGATGAAATATGTATAAAGTCTTAATTAGGGTACAGATCCCCAAAATTCACATTGCGATGTCCTGGGTGCTCTCCCGTAGGCCTGACGGGTGCGGGACCCAGCAGTAGTCAAGGACCATGCTAGCTGTGGGCTGACTCCACTCTGAAACCCACCCACAAAACCACCAACACCAGTGATCTCTCCAAGACAGAAGAAACTTCTTTCATTCCTTTGCCAAGCCACCTTTTAGGACTCCCCCCAGTGATACCCTAATTCAAACCCTCAGCCAGGCAGAACATCCTCCTTGTCCTCCTGTGGTGGCCATGCTCTCCAAGCAACCCACAGATACCATTTCTCCAATTCTGCCACAGCAGCTGGCCGTGGGCTTGTTGGTGGGACCAGTGGGACCTCCATGTGCCACACGAAAGCTCTGGAAGCTCTACTTTTCAGAGGACTCTCCAGGACGACCCCTGCTGTTTGAACTTACCAGCTCTCATCTTCTAACATATCACCTACCTCTCTGTCAGTTTCCATCTCTCCTCCTACACCCCTGTCTTAGTTTCCTGGGGCTGCCATAACACAAAATCACAAACATGGTGGCTTAAAACAGAAAATTATTCCCTCAGTTCTGGAAGCCAGAGATCTCAAAACAAGAGGTCAGCAAGGTTGCACTCCCACCAAAGACTCCCAGGGAAAAGGCTCTCCCTGCCTCTTCCTGCTTCCTACCCCTTCAGGAGTTCCTTGGCTTGCGGTCTTCTCTGTCTCAAATCTCCCTCTGCCTTTTCCCTTGTAAGGATGCTTATCACTGGATTTAGTACCAGCCCAGATAACTCAAGGTGTTCTCCCATTGGGCCACTTAATACTCCTGCAAACGCTATTTCCAAATAAGGTCACATTTGGATGCAGGAGTGGGAGAGGAACAGGGGAGCCCATTCATCCCACTACAAGCCCCACACTTCTAGGAGCCCTGGCTTAACCCTTGTCCATGAAGGACACCCTTCCCACAGCTTGCCCAGAACCCCCTAGGTTCAGGAAGAAGATTCTCTGGGTTGGCCCACTGTGCAGTACAGGACCACAAGGAAACTTTGTTCCCTTTACCCTGGAGCAGGTACATGCTCTCTCTCCACCACGAACTGCTAGGAGAGATCTAAGTTCACAGACTTGGACTCCACTGCCATGTATGGGAGGGAATGTCTTCAGTCTCAATGAACTTTTCCATCTCTCTCACCAGGAAGAAAATCTTAACTTTCTCTTCTCTCACCTCCCCTGGAATTGGTACATTATACTGCACGGCAGCATTTCCCAAACCATGATCTACGAGGCAGGAGACATTGCCGGTTGTCCTAAAGGTAGAGGCTCTGAGAGGTGAGGACAAAGGCAAGCTGATTAGCGCTCTGATAAGCTTGCAGTAAATAGGCTAGAACACTTTTGTACTGTAGTTTTTTAAAAAAAAGTGGTTAAACTCATTTAAACTAGTATTTCCCAAACTCTCTTGACCTTAAAGAATTTTTTTTGACATAGTGTCTTAAGATTTCATGGAATACGAATGTCCTGTAGAACACAACTGGGAAATGTTTTCTGAAAATATTGGAAGTGCCATAAAATTAATACACAGATATTTTCTTCCTGTTCCCGACATTGGAATACATAGCTGTATTTTAAGTCCTCTCCGTATTACATATCTAAAATTAAAGTCTTAATCTGGCCAGTTTTGATTTTTCTACTTAGAGCTGAGTACCCTGAATTAGCTCGCATCTGTCAAGGATGAAGGCTCCAAACCGACACAGAGTAACCCTCAAGATATTTCTGAAGGCAGTGACCCATCTTCATCCTGCCCCAGCTTCCTCCGGGTCCCGGAAGCTTGTGCAAAACAAGACTTCGTCCTCAGAGTAAGAGCGAAGCCATGAGCTGTGATGCTCCCTTGTACACCCCTGCAATTTATATGTGGGAAGACTAACCCCTGGTTATTCTTCCTTTTACAGACACAGGATAAGATTTCAGTGATTACTTAGATTTTTGATAGAAAAAAAGAAAACCATTACAAATTACATAATAGGTAATGTTCCGAGTTTTCCATGCGCCATTTCAGATTACAAAGCTTCATGACTTTGAGTGCAGGTACCACACATTGTTCAAAAAAAGGCACTTTCCATGCACTAATGAGCCCGGTCACAGGTTTCCCCTCCACTTCCCAAGAAGGCAGCTGAGTGTGTTAGATGAACACTGACCCAGGAGTCCGAGGACCCAGATTTCAGTTCCACTTGGATGATCGCACACAATTCTTTCTGAACTTGGAGTTTCTTTCTGGAATTCCAGATAGGTTCCAGATATTCCAGATATCCAGAATTCCAGATAGCAAAAAGGATGTACCCATACCGTCAATCCTTGTTAACGCAGAATTCTGTATTTGCAAACCCACCTATTGTTAGTATTCGTAACCCCCAAATCACTACCCACGGTGCCTCCGCAGTCCTTCACGCCCACGGACGGACTGGCAAACAATCCCAACGTGCGTGTTACCAGCTGCCAGTGAACAAGGACACACTGTCTTCTGGTTTCAGCTCTCATACTGTGAACAAATGTCCTTTGCGTGGTCTACTTCTTGCCACATTTCCCACATTTTTTTGTGCTTTCTTGAGGATTTCCTTTTTTTTTTTTTTTTTTTAATGATTTCACTGCTTAAAGTGGCCCCTAAATGTAGCACTGACCTTCTGTCTAGCACTCCTTGAAGGCCGGGATAGGTCTTCAATATGTGGTGGAAAAGCTTTATCGGGCATGAGTTACAGCACTGTTGGCCAGGAGTTCAATGTTAATGAGTCTACAATATATATTAAATAAGGTGTCTTTAAACAAACACACATAAAATAAGGTTATGTATCCATCAGTTGATGGAAGTTTTGTGAGCAGATACTCACAGGGACTTAACCCTGTATTTGCCTTAGTGACAACAGTTCTGTATTCATGAATTAGATGTTCACGACTTTATAGAACTACCATGAATAAGGAGAATCAAGTTCATATACCCAGCCTCATAAAGTAGCTATGATTCTCAAATGAGAAAATATATTTATTCAGCCATATTTAACAATCACAGTTGACCCTCAAAGAAGGCAGGGGTTAGGGGCCCCAGCCCCTCCTCCCCCTAAAAATCCACATATAACTTTATTAGTAGCTTGCTCTTGGCCAGAAGACTTACTGAGAATAGTCAATTAACAGATATTTTATATGTCATGTATTATATGCTCTATTCTTGCAATAAAGCTAGAGAAAAGACAATGTTAAAGAGAATCATAAAAAATACACATTTATTGAAAAAATCCACATATAAAGTGGACCCCACACACCAGGCTCTGTGCAGACACTGTGGGCAAATTTCTGATATTCTCCAGACATGGTCCCCTGTCCCGTAAGGGCAGAGATAGGGGAGCATTTGGAAAATGTCACAACTTTAAACAGGAAATTATGTTAATTTTTCTGTTAACATTAACAAGTTTTCCTAATATTGAAGCTATTTAAAAAGTTCACCTGCAAAATGTAGGCTTTGTTCTAATAAAAAACAATCAGACCAATAAATATAGAGAATAAATGGATAGTTGCAGGGCAAGGGGATGGGCAAAATGGTGGAAGGAGAGTGGGAGGCACAAACTTCCACTTATGGAACGAAAAAGTCACAGGGATGAAAGGTAGGGCATAGGGAACATAGTCAAGGGTACCATAATAGCATTGTGTGGGGACACTTGAGGTGAGCATAGCCTAAATACAGAGTTGTCTGCCTGCTAGGTGACACACCTGAAACTAATGTAACATTGAGTATCCGCTATACTCAAAAGAGGTTTTTTTGGTTTTTAATACAGGCTTTGTTCTTATGGAACCAGAAAGAGATCTGGAAAGTTATGTTTTTGCCAAATCCCCTCATTTAAGCCATAAAGATGAAGAAAGAAAACCTACAAAAAAAATTTCAGGGGGAGCCTGGGGGGCTCAGTTGGTTAAGCGACTGCCTTCAGCTCAGGTCACGATCCTGGAGTCCTGGGATCGAGTCCCACATTGGGCTCCCTGCTCGGCAGGGAGTCTGCTTTTTGCGATGACCTCTTTCCTCTCCCTCCTGCTCTCTCTCTCTCAAATAAATAAATAAAATCTTTTTTAAAATTTCAGGAAAACTTCAGTATTAGGTTCGGGCTCATAAAATGTTCATATTACAATAATTAAGAAGCACGAAACCTACAGATCATTTTATATAAAGAGAAGATCACAATTCCCAACAGTCTTTTAAAAACTGAACTTGCATCAGGGACAAAATAGATGAATGATAACTATGGGGTCACCAAAGGGTCCCTTTGCCTTATGTGCCCTGGAGGCGAATCAAACGCATGAAGACAAGGCTGGTCTGGGGAGGGAGTTACAAGTAAAAGCACAAAAGTACAGAAGTAAAACTAAGACAGTCACCTGGGACGACGGCCCTTTTCCACACCACTCCAGACACAGGCATGGCCAAGACACAGGAACAGCCAAAACAAGTCAAAGGACGTAGGGCAAATGCCAGTAAGAACCTATTTCAGCCACTGCTCCATCGTTTGGGCCCAGTTCTCTCAATGAGACCATGAGTCTTATTACAGAGAACGTGGTGAATGTTCCAGGTGTTGCAATCCCACACTGAGTGGTTATGCAGCTTCTCCCAATCCATTTTCCCCAACTCCACTATCAGCCGATTGAAAGGACTTAGGTTTTGAAAACTCTAATGCGCCTCGCTCCCCTGGGTGGGTAGGCTGCTGTGTAACAAAGAACATGCCGGTTCATCTTCCCCTAGCACTAGGCGCAGCTGGAAGGAAAGAAAAGGAAACCCATTTTAAAACATTTTAAAGCTACTCTCTATTCCAGACTATGAGACTGCTCTGTTTAGGATCTAAAATATGCTTACTTTAACCCATCTTTGTTGACACAGCCACAAACTTCAGCAAATACTGGAACCAGACTCAACTAGATTTCTTGTAAACTTTCATATGTGAGCAAAATCCCCCTTTGATTTCGCCTCATGTTCATCTGCTATAATTTTTTTTTTTTTACCAAGTTCTGAAAAAGAAATCTGGCATTCTCTATTCTGTATTTTATGGTAAATACACACACACACACACACACACACACGCCAACTGGACAAGACATCCATTAAGCTATGGTAAGTTTGTCTCTTCATTCTCTCAAAAGCTCTTTCCTGATAGTCATTTGTCTTGTCTTATAAACAGTCCTTCTGATCCATGGCACTTTCTGACTCCCAAAGTAATGAGGATAATTCAACTTGCACTGGGGTGGGGGCTGGGGGGACAGACAGAAGCCAAAGCTTCAGGTAGTAAGGTAGGGGTTTGGCTGGCCCAAGTGAGGGGGTTGCCACATCCTTCTCAAAGAGCCCATAGCATGTTCACATTTGGCCAACTCTCCACTCGGAGAATTGTGCGGTCTTGTGTACCAAGCCAAGGGCTCATGTCTACCATCTCTCTGACCTGGTATCATGCAGGGGGCCTTCCTTGTGCAACAACCAGCTCTGTAACCTCAGGCTGATCTCTGGTCACTTCTAAGCTTCAGGATCTTTGTCTAGAAAATCTCTGAGTAATACCTTCTCTTCCTGAAAGCTTAGAAGTAGACCCTTCTCATTTTAGAGCCAAGCTCCCTGACCGTGTATCAGGTCCTAAAATGGCTGTTCCTGACCTTTCTTTCTTCTCCCTTCTCCCCTTACCGCCACCCCATGGCTGGCAGCCCCATCTCCAGCTGGCTAGAGACTCCCTGACCCTCAAATGCTCCCCACTTATTCGTCCCCATGTCTCTGTTCCAGCTTCCCTGTCTTTCTAGATTAACCTCCCTCTACCTAGAATATTCAGACCTAGTTCTCAAGGTACCTACTCCATTCAGCCTTCCCTGATTTCCTCCAGAAACAAATTCCTTCTCCCTCCTGTCCACTCAGTTCCTATGGAATGCAACACATTCATGATGGTGTTAAAGTTACGTATATATAACGTCCTCTTATTAGATACTGGCAGAAACCTCAGTTTATCCCTATTTCTAGCTCCCTCTCCTCTCCATCCCAAGTCTCCCAGCTTCACAGCATTGGCACAAGGTGCTTTCTACCTGTGACAGCTGAGACAAGTCTCTTTTAGGACCTGCAATCCAAACTCTCTCTCATAGTAACAACTACAAGTATTGGTAGAAAGGGAAAGGACCTCAAATACACAATGAAATGTCAACCTTGAAGTCAAATGTGGGGGGGGGGTCATAAAATTTAATGTGCCTCTTTCATAAGAGGATAGATTCCTACCAAGTAAGGAATAAAGATGCCAAGTGTAGATTTTCCTTTCTTAGAAGCCAAACACCTTGCATCTCAAAAAAAGTCACACATGACTTTAATCAATTTCCACACACGTAATGAAATACCCAGGCAACAAGGGTTTCAGGAAGGAGTAGGGTCAGAAAGCATGTGTCTGAAGCCTTGAGCACATAGCTCACCTTCCTTCTCTAGTGCTTCCTGCAAAAGGCATGGCCTGTAATGTCCTCTCTGCTCTGGTCCCAGTTACCCGCCCCCCACTGGTGGGCACCTACCACATGCAGCAGCTCACTACTGCCTGGACATGTTGGGCATCTCCTCCACTCCATGCCTTTGTTCAATGCTGATGCCCTCCTTCCTCTTCTCTGCCGGATGGAGACCTCTGAGGCTCTGCTTGCTGGGGCATTTGTCCCCACATTTATGTTCACATACGACTTTACTTAGTACTCAGCTATCACGTGTGATTAGTTGGGTTATCTATGTGGCTCCCACTGCCCTAAAGAATGATGGCTTACCCATCTTCCATCTCCAGAAATTAGCACAGTGCCTGACACCTAATCATGTCTACTCATACCTACTCATACCTACTCATACTCATATCCCACTTCCATGGTATAGAAGTGTCACTTTGAATGTCTAGGCAGTCCTAGACCCAGAATCTCACCTAGTGGGGCCATGTAGGCAGCTCTCCCCATAGTACACGAGCCAAAGGGACGTTTGCCCATTTCAGACCAAACTGGTGAAGAAATGTCTATGCCCCTCATCACCCGCTGTTTCCTTTCACCAGCTGGAAGCAGATTTCAAAGCAGACAGGGTCACAGAATGGAAAGACCCAGAGTCCTTGAGTCATGACATGGAGGAAAGCTTCTCATCAACTAGGAACCATCACTAGATTGTTACATGAGCAAGAAACAGACTTCTATTTCGTTAAACTGCTGAAATGCAGGGCTACATTACAGTTGGTTTACCCTAACACTAATTCTCAAAAAATACATTATTTTATTGAATTAGAGAATTCTGGTAACAATGCTTAGTCCCTCTAAGGTCTAAATCCTAAAGGAAGGAAGGAAAGGGGGAGGCAGAGGAGGGAAGAAGAGGAGAGGAGGGTGGGATGAAAGAAAACGCAAACGTGTGCAATGAACCATTGTACTCAAACCACCACCTCAAACTGAGCAGTCCATATGCTCGTCATCAATGGAGTAAATTATAACCAAGTCACTCGTTAATTTTACTGCAGTATCCACAGTGCCCATGCATTCCCTGAGGCATAGTGGACTTTCAATAAATACGTGAATTCACTAGTAAATACAATTAGCATTAATACCAAGTCTTTGCTTCCATATAAAATGACCCCAAGAAACCACATCCTCCTTAACCTACAGATCATGGTACTTAATCAGGTACGAAATAATTTCTCACCTCCAGAGGTTTAAAAAACAACACATAAGACAAGAATATGCAACTGGATGTCTCAGATGTGTCATCTGCTCCTTAGAACTCATGTTCCCTTGGGGTTTTCTTCTAAAATAATAGCGTATTGCTTGTTGTTAAAGAGTTGATACTTGGTGGCTGGCTCTGAAGGAGATAAAAGGCCGCGTCTTTCTCCCTCCCTTATCCTAATCTCCAAAACAAGTTACTTATTATAAGAATTTTTAGAAAAACCTTCAGAAGATATTTGTGGGGAGGAATATCAGGAGGAAGGAGAGATTTCTAAACAGAAAAGAATCATCCAACCTTAATATCAAGTGGAAGAAGAGACCACATGTGGTGATGAGACCAATTTAATCTACATCCTCCGGTCCAATGGTCCAATTATTGCAATATGTGTATATGTATATGTGTATATATATATATATGTATATGCTAAATTTTGCCCAGTCCTGCTAATCAGACAGCAACTCACTGTGTCTGTTTATCTCTAAACCATTACCCAGTTGTACAGTAAATCTGCATTTCCAGAGATGGTCTAAAATAGAAACCCATGCTAGCTAAATTTGTTTTGGGACATATCAGGCAACAGCTAGAAATTTTTAAATGACCAACTTGTATTCCACCGAGGCACTGAATGAATTGATTAGGGAAAAGCTAAAAATTGAATAGTATTTTCTGGAGTAGGCTAAGGTTAGTGCTGCCAGTGAAAATATGTAACTAGCAAGAGAACGGCTATCCATCAGAACTGATTTTCAAATAGAAATGTGGGGAAAGATACGATTCAACTGAAAAGGGAAAGGTCTTATTTTCCCATCGAGATGCCCCTTTCCAACTCGGTCAATGATATAATTAAGTCCTCCGAAATACACGCAAACTCCCAGCACTAAAATTATGATCAGAGAGAACAGGTCTTCTCACCAGCCAGAGGTTAGAGCTCAGTTACAACACCCTTTGATCGGAAGACGCACACAGATACTCCGAGAAGGGTTGACCCCCATGGACCAATACCGGGTGATTGATGGGTTTCTAATATGGAGTGCGTGGTGCTGCCTTGAGAAGAGGGCTCTCTTGAGAGACAAGCCCAGCTATTGTTTGGCCGCTCTCCTGTTAGCAAGTGCCCTGCGGTAACCCTCATGCTCTGAAATACTCATATTGGTTATTTCAAAGTTGGGTGCAGAATTGTGCTTTCCCGTGTCTGTCACTAATGACTTGCAGCTGTTGCTAATCTGTGCCTCTGATTTCCTTTGATTACTATGTGTATTGATGCCTGTGGTAAATAGGCATCTGCCAGGTGCCGGCACAATCAGGGGAAAAATATAAAAAGTTCCCTGTTTCAAATTCAATGTGACATTGTGCAAGTTGAGAGGCAGCCATTTAACTATTCAGAGGAACCCGCTTCCTGGGGCACCTCCGGCCTCCTGGCCAGGGACATTCCTCCCATTCCCTCTCCCCACCATGATGCTGACTTTCTTTAGGATTGTTTTCAGCCAGGAGAAGACTGTTTCCATACCACATGACATCAGCAGAGCAAAATATCTCAATTGGGTGGTTAGGACCCAAGCTACCCGAGAGTGAGTGGCTCACTCGGCCAACGTACACTTTAAAGAACCTCACCTGCCCCAACAAGTTCCTAGAAATTTCTCTGCAATGGCTGTCCTGTGTTTTTCCCCCACCGAGGAACCCCTCTTACTCGCCATCTCCTTCAGGAAAACCAGGCGTTAATCTTGAAGAAAACCGAGCAAGATGGAGGCTTTTCCAGGAATGATGCAACAGTGATTGTGATCAAAAACCACCACCTGCAGGTCCAGAGCGTCTCGAACGTTTTTTCTTGGGGTGTTTTTGTTTGGTTGGGGTTTATTCTGGTTCTTCGGGAAGCTAGAGACAGCAGAGTTCATCTACTTCTTATCCTCCCACAGTGCATAATATGGAAGAGGGGAAGGAGCTTGTGGTATCCCCAGGTGGGGCTTTTCTCTCATGGCTTCCTCGACCCACCTTTACTGCAGCAGTGAGAGGGGGCCTCAGGACAGCAGATGCTGGCTCTTCCTGCACCTCAAGGAGAGGTACTCTGCTCTTCACTGTCCTCTCCCCATCCATCTACATATCATGAAAACGTTAGCCACGCCTTGCCAGGTTCACTGTTATTTCATGTTCTTAAAAAAACAAAACAAAACAAAACAAAAAAAACCTCCGGTTGTTGATGCCCATCTGTTATTTATCATGGCTAAGAAACAGAGTCGGGTCTACACTGGAGTTAGTTGTTGGGTCACAAAGTGAAGCACCCCAAAGAAAGGACCAAAGACAGAAGGGTAACCAACTGAATCCTAGAACACTGGGATAAAAGTCCACGAGATCCCAATATACACGGACATTAAACAGGTCATTTGAAACGTATAAAGACCTAACAAGAAAATGAGCATCTGATGGGTTTTTTTTAAATCCCTACTTGGGCAATTTTAAAACTTAGACTGTGGTTGGGAGACTGATTTAAAAGCAGACCTCATGAATGTTTTTTCCTGTTTGATAGAAGACCAGCGTGACCACGCTCAACACTTAATCCCAAAATGGTTTCAAAACAAACAAACAAAAACAAAAACAAAACAAAACCAACAACAAAAAAAACCAGACAGTATGCCCCAACATTATAGAAAAGCAGTTAGAACAAGTATGAAAGAGGACCTCATACCAAGTCAGAAGAAATAATTATAAATGCTTCTTGACCCAGTGATCCATCATCATCATCACCATGTGGATACTGTGGGATTCAGAAAGAAGTCTCTGCATAAGCAAAGTACCAGATTAATAATAAGAGGATATAGAATAATGTATTAAAATCGTGCGCCAACGTTCTTGGAAAGAGATACCATTTCCTGGGTATTCCAACAAATACTTCCAAAATATTTTACTACACTGCATTTTATGACAATGGATAAAAACACAACTCCCAGGTCCGAACTAGAAGCAAGTCAACATCTAAAAGTGCCTTGAGAGACTGAAAGAAAATACTTTACTAAGACACAGAAAATGCTGCCAAGATGAGTGGCTGGAGGTAAAGACACCGGAGATGTGACTTCTGCCACTGCCCTTTTAATCAGATGCTCGCAGAGTGTGCAAAAGCAGGTCTCTCTCACAGACAGCTGGAGAACAGATGGAACCCGGTGACGTGCAGACTTGATAATCATCTAGAGAACCAGTAGGAAAAGGCTGGCGAGGGACACATATTACTCTATTAATACCAACCTGCACAGCCACCGTCCCACTGTCCCCACTCCCCAGAGGAATGCAAGGTCAGGAGCCAACACTCACAGCCTCACAAACCAGGGCGGTGAAACCCTTGATTCCCCGGCTCCGTGATGTGACCTTTTATTACCAGTGGCCTCACTGACTGGCTTTAAATTGCTGCCGACACATCTGAACAAAGTAAATTCCGGAGAGACCCGTAAGAGGAGATCCGTCGAGGAGCCGGACCCCGCACAAGCAGCACAAGCAATGCAGTTGAGCAGAATCCTGTATTGGCAGCAAGAGCCAACTGCAGCGAAACGAAGTAGCCAGCTGGGTCCTTTGTCTAGCAAGCTCCCTCCTCCATCCTCGACAAAACTCATGCCCAGGGGCTTAGAGGAATCAGATCACAGAGGAAATCCAGGAAGTGTGAACTGGGGAGTTGTCCCCCTGAGCGTGCTTCTCATCACTGGGTAGAGGTATGGGCATATGGAGCGCTCAGTGACCCCAGTTCGTTGAACTTGGGTCACTGCAGTGGCAAGTGCCTTTCCTCCAAACATTTACAGTTTTGTGCCTGGGTGCCCAGATAGCGATGCAAGCAGACTTACCGCTGAGCTGCGAAGCAGATTAAAAATGTAATAAAATTAAAATCTATTTTGAAAAAAAAAAAAAATGCTCGACATTGTATGCTCTCTTTTAAAGATTCCTAGAATACATTAGCACATTATGGACTCTGGGGAATCCTGGAGTTCAGTAAAACTTAATACTGTTTAATCTAGAATTTTCTAAGTACATTTGATGGAAAATTCCTTTATACAGGCAACCCTATAAAAATACCACAAAAGTATTTCATGGCCATTCTATCTTAATATAGTCATCTTTCCGTATCAAAACAGAACATTTTATTATCAACAAGTTGGCAAATGTACAGAATACTTCTATGCTACATTGTCATCTATATAATTTGGTCCATAAACTGGCTATTTAATAAACCTTAGCAATAATCAAGAGGAGACAAAAATTACTGTTCAGTTGAAATCCTACGGCATGAGAAGTTAATGCGGGGTCTTTTTTCCTTATTTGCTTATTACCTGTTTTGTGAAATATTTTATTTGCGTTAATGAAAATGGGCAATGTTATTTTTGCTTTAGAAGAAATGTGATCTGAAGGGAATTCTTCCAGTGTTTTATAATAACATTCATTCTCTGTGCCCTCGTCCCCCAAAATCTCCATGTAAGTAGCTAGTCAAATTTTAAAGAAGACTTTCCAGGTAAAAAGCATGTACTAGAGATTAAGACTCCTTGCTCCTTGTTTCAGAGGTTGTTAAATTCAGTCGATGAGACACGAGAACCATGCGAGTAAATAAGGGCATAATGCTCCCAACACTAGAAGAATAAAGAGGGCTACTTCTCACTTAAAACTGGGACTAGATCAGACAAAGCTTCATGAAGTGGGCGTCGGTGGAGTAGAGCTCTGGAGAAGGAGTTGACCAATCCCGACTAAGGAAAAAACAGTGAGGAATGAAAGAGACCAGTGGCATTTAAGGTATCTTTAGGGGTCTTGAGTACGCGGTAGAATATTCCAAGTGTGAAAATAGATCAAGTACATAACGAAGGGCCAGTGAAGGTTTTTGAGAGGACCTCAGGGTTGTACCCAAGCAGCAGCACACAGGGTGCTGAAGACGGTGGTCTAGAGCAGTGGTCCCGAGGGCCACAGCCATAGCAGGAGCCATGTCAGAAATGCACATTCTCAGGCCCGCCCCACACCTACTGAATCAGAGACTCTGAGTGTGGCCCCCAGGAATCTGTTTTAATGGTCCTTCTGGGGAGTCTGATGCACGTTCCAATTAGAGAACTGCTGGTCTGAAGAAAAGAGTCATTTACAAGATAATTCTAGGAATTTCCCAGTAAACTGGTAAAGAGTTAGTCCAGGTATAATAATAAGAAGGTAAAGAATAGATTGGGAGTGGGGGGAACGGACTTCACCAAATGGCCAGAGATCTGGAGGGTGCGAGTTTATCATCTCTTCAAACATGGTCCTAAATTTCCCAGACAGATGACCACAGTGCCCTTTCCCGCAGTGTGTGATACTCTAGCACCACAACCGAACAGCTTCTGCAGACTGACCAGCGCTAGAGGAGGAGGGATGAGAAGATTTGAAAGAAGTCAGGTTTTAAGCCTCAGAGACAAAGAGACCAGCAAAGCAGGAGGTGATGTAAACAGAACAGGACGGATCCCTGTGTTCAGTTTTTACTCACTGATGCCCTCCTAGTGACAAAAGGATTTACAGACGCTTATAAAAATGC
Source organism: Mellivora capensis (assembly GCA_004024625.1). Taxonomy (NCBI): domain Eukaryota; kingdom Metazoa; phylum Chordata; class Mammalia; order Carnivora; family Mustelidae; genus Mellivora; species Mellivora capensis. The sequence goes on along the minus strand of PISX010007239.1, from coordinate 31,351 downwards.
ACACCATGCAGTATGTTTAAGTAACATCAGGTAGGGGGCACCTGGGGGGGCTCAGTCAGGGAAGCATCTGCCTTGGACTCAGGTCATAATCCATGATCCCAGGGTTCCTGCTCAGCAGGGGAGTCTGCTTCTCCCTTGCCCCCGCCCCCCAAGTTCATGCTCTCTCTTACTCTTACTTTCTCTTTCAAATCTTTAAAAATAAATACCATAAGGTAAAATAAAAGTTAAAAACGAGGCCAGATAAAAAATAATTATAAAAAAATAAGATGAAGCCAAGAGGGACCCGAAGAAGGCCACAAACTTGGCTTTAAACCTCTTTGTACTCATGACCCCCAAAGAGTCAAGGATCCAGGAGAACAAAGCAGATCAGTTTTAGCAAATTTCTCCTATACCGAAACCAGGGAGAAATTTCCACCTTAGACCATCAAAGAAGAGACAACATAACAAATCATGTTCTCAACACTGCTGCTGGAGATACTTTGGTTTGAGAACAGCAGGCGGAACTGTATGTGACCTTAGGACAAGAAGGTGAACATTCTCTGCAGAAAGAGGAGAAAGCGAGTCTGAAGCTCAAGAAGAAAAGAGGAGATGAATGAACTGGGAATTTTCCCACGTGTAGGAGTTGCCTGGTGGACAGATGACAGCAAAGTAAGAGAAATACAATCCAGAGGTCCTGTTGCCATTAGGGTTTGTGACTACAGCATAGAAAACACTGTCTAAACAATGATATGATATTGTCACCAGGATTATAGGTCAGCAGGCTTCAAACATGAATAATTAAAAACCCAAAAGTGTTTCCCTCTTGGGAAAAACTAAGTCCACTACATTTTAAATTTAACACTTGTCTGATTATCATTCAAAAAGATTCAATATCAAACGTCAACACTGATTTTTACCAACTGGCAATTAGCCTTAGTGACGTCAATCTATAAAATTTCATTCATTGCTAATTTTTGAAGAACATCCCGATTACATTAGATGTGGCAAACATTTTTAAACTACAACCCAAAAAAAAAAACGTACTGGGAAATAATTCCTATGATAAATATGATATGAAAGGAACAAATTCTGTTGGTTAAGTTAGCTATTCTGTTTATGTCATGGAACAGAACTTTCTGATAAGGCCATTTCCAAAAGGTAATTATGTCCCAAAGATTGGCAGAAGACTGAGAACTGTTTGGGATGCAATTAGCAAAAACAGATTCTGACTTTTATACTTGCATATATGTATCCATATACATTATCAGAAGGATATGTGAAGTGCCTCAAAGGAGATGCTGAGTAGAGATACCAGATCTACTAGGCAGACTGCTCGGGGGCTTGAAATAAGCCAACATTATACCAAAATATTAATGCAAACTTAGACAATGCAAATTAAGTCCAAATGACAGGAAGTACAGTCTTGATGCCATCTATACGGTTTCAAAAGAGCATTGTTTTGCGTTCTGAGTTTTATAATTTAGAAAGGATGCAGCAAATTAGGACTATATACTCAGAGGACATGACAGGAGAGCAAGGAAACGATCAGAATAACAATGAAGGAAAGGGAAACATTTCTCTAAAATAAGGGCAAGTAAAGATCTCCCTTAGAGTTTATTGTGAGGATTAAAGTAACATAAATATCATGGTACAGTGATGGATACATAGATCAAGTTAGAGTATTCAATTACCAATTACCAACCAATGGTAATTAGAACTATTCAGTAATAGGATTCTATGAAATATTTGGAGTGCCATCCCCGAGAAAAGGGACAAAATTTTCTGTGGTGTTGTAGGACCACTGGCTAAAAGTAGGTAAGTATGTTTTTCTTCAATTAAAGAAAGATTTTATTCTAGAGAGAGACAGAGCAGGGAAGGAACAGAGGGAGAAAGAGAAGACTCTACACTGAGCGCAAAGCCTGACATGAGGCTCAATCCCAGAACCTGAGATCATGACCTGAACCGAATTCAGAGTGGCCTGAGCCACCAGGGGTCTGCAACAGAAGATTTTCTATTAACTAGAACTAAGAAGAGAAGAAGTTCATTTATGAAAGTAACACGCTTCCCAATAGGAAATATTCCAAAGACATAAGATAATTAACATCAATTGGCTATGGAACAGCTTTTTATATTTTGTATAAGCATATACAATCCCCTAGTGACCCAAATGTTCATGAATTTCAGCAGAGTGCGGTACCAAGAGCATTCATAGTTTGTAATATTAATGTACCACTGCCCTCTAGTGTAGAACCTAAGATAAAATCATGAATACAAAAAAAGAGAAAGAAAATGGCACAAACACCATGCAAAATATTTAAATTGGCAAAGGTTATCTTACTACTCATCGAATAAAACCTTCTCGTTTTCAGAGGAGGAGCTAGGAATAAAAAGCCAGTGATTAGCCCAGAGTCGGCTACAGAGTCCAGATGGGAAGGCTGGCCCCCTGGCTCTCAGGGCAGAGTTCTACCTGTCCCATTGCATCCCCGGGGCCATAGCTGGCCTGGATAGCAGCCCTCACCTGGGCCAGAGGTCCCTGCTTCCAGCCCTCTATCCGCCCAAGTCAAGTTCCCCTCCGCACCCTCAGCCCAGTGCGTCCTCAATCACAAGTTCAAACACTTACAACTATTTTGCTGAAAAAACAATGGTTAATGAGGCCTTGTTGACAAGAACAGTCCGTTATCAGCAAGCTAATGACCACTCGGGCCACAGCAGGGATGCCAGGCTGCAATTAGGTCTGCAGTGATGTACACACAGAAAGGGACTCTAGTTATAATTAAACCTGATCCTTTAGTCCAATTGCTCATTAGGGAAGAAAACAAAACAAAACACAGTCCCCACAACAAGAAGGCCAAAAACTAGTCTTTTGGTCCAGGGATGGAATTCTAGGCCATGGATGGATTAAGCCAAGTTATCTGCCTCCACGTGAGCACTTAGGCTTATATCCACATTCAGAATAATTTAAAGTGAAGGGGGATGGTTTTTCTGTCTTATGATTTTAAAAGTCATGGCACAGAGGATGGTGAACAATCTTATTTTGCTTATCAGCACTTCCCAATTGTTTTTACTCCGAGCTTGTATAACTTGTGTGATTAAACATTAAAAACTGGGGCGCCTGGGTGGCTCAGTGGGTAAAGCCTCAGTCTTCAGCTCAGGTCATGGTCCCAGGGTCCTGGGATCGAGCCCCGCATTGGGCTCTCTGTTCAGAGGGGAGGGGAGCCTGCTTCCTCCTCTCTCTGCCTGCCTCTCTGCCTACTTGTGATCTCTGTCAAAAAAATAAACATTAAAAACCTAATTGGCAAACCTTTAAGTGATGAAAAAAATATCTAGGTAGGAAATACAAGAACACATAAAAGCACAAATCTTTCATATTCAAGAGGGAGCTCTACTCTACTGAATGGCAAGGAGGTGGAGTCAAGTGTCAGCACGGATTCCGGAACCAGACAGACTTGAGTTTGCAATGATAGTTCTGCTAGTTAATGCCTTTGAGATCTTAGCCAAGTATCAAAAGGCTTTAAGAGGGTGATTTCATTTAGGATTAAATGAAAGGTCTTATGCAAATATCCTAGCAGATGCAAAAAATAAAGGGATCCAAAATTAGAAGCTTCTTCCTCTTCCCCTTATCCCTTTGTATTACCCATTCTTTCCCCCATAATGCCAAGAACATGTCTAAATCTAGAAAGAGGTCTAAGACAGACCTACCTAGGGGTGCCTGCGTGGCTCAGTGGGTTAAAGCCTCTGCCTTCGGCTCAGGTCATGATCTCAGGGTCCTGGGCTCGAGCCCCACATCGGGCTCTCTGCTCAGCGGAGAGTCTGCTTCCCCATCTCTTTCTGCCTGCCTCTCTGCCTACTTGTGATTTCTGTCAAATAAGTGAAATCTTTAAAAAAAGAAGAAGAAAGAAAGAAAGAAAGAAAGGAAGGAAGGAAGGAAGGAAGGAAAGAAAAGAAAGAAAGAAAGAAAGGAAAGAAAGGAAAGAAAGGAAAGAAAGGAAAGAAAGAAAGAAAGGAAAGGAAGGAAAGAAAGAAAGAAAGAAAGAAAGAAAGACAAGACCTGCCTATGCAAGGTGTTGGTTGCTGAGATAAGTAGTGGGAAAGGCGGGGGCACGGACAAGAGGAAGTAGGTGTTGATAGAAATACATGGCCTCATTGGGATTTTAACTCCCACAACATTGAGAAGGTGAAGAAAAAGCAGAGGATGAAGCTAATAGGATTACAGAAGCCTGGTTTCTTCCATTCCTCATGTGGCCCCCCACTTTCCTTACTGCCTCTTTCCTACTTTCCCAGGGAAGTAAAAGATGGGGAGCTTCCTTCTTTCCCCCTTCACTCTTCATCTGTAGCTTCTAGCTCCTAAACCTGCCCCCTGGCTCCTGTCCCTTTGATCCAGGTCACCAGCAGCCTCTAAAACCGAGTGCCTTCAAACTTCCTTTTTGTTATATTTTCCCATACATCCCTTCAATCGGTTCATCTCTACCGATCTTTAACCCATCTGTCTAAAAGCCTTCTGAGGGCTTCAGTCTTGCAAGCCCTTAAATTGCCATGTCTCCTCTCTAGCTAATAGAAAGGGGAATGACTGAATATATAATTTTTTAAAGTGTTCCAATGATCAAGGGACTTATAATTTAGCTTGGAGGCAAGACTGCTACTTCGCTAGAAATAATGGGGATCAATAAAAGGCAGCATATAATTAAGTCCTAAATTGTGTTGCCAGACTTAGTTTCTACAGCTGAGGGGATGTGAGAAGAAGGAATGACCCAAGGTGGGATGAAGGAACCACCGGACCAGAAAAATGCTTGTAAATTATCAATTTACAATTTACAAATTACAAAAATATCAATAAATATTTGCAATTTGATTTTGATTTGAGATGAAATGTTAGCTAAACCTTGAAAATCATTATCCTAAGATCACCAACCTTCCCTTCCATTTGACGATTACTCGCATTCCTGGATTTTAAAAGTGCACATCATTTCTCATTTTAACAACTCTGGAACAAGGATATAGCTTTTCATTACTATCTCAGCATGTGTCATAATATGCAGTGCTTTTTCTTAGTGGCCTATGAAGTAATTGTACAGCTTACAGCTGATGGCTTCTTGGGTTCCGTAATACATATTGAGCATCTAGTATGTCCCATCCAACTCTTCTGGACTGAGGGGAGGGGTGAACCGCAATGTCAAGTTTCTCCTGTGAAGCTTGTGTGGTAGTCAAGGAGAGGGACCATGAATCAAGAAGCCACTGTGTGATGAACTGAAGCCAGGCACTGTGACAGAGCAGGAACTAGACTCAAGCCTACATCTCCATTACTAAAAGAAATATTTAGAAACAAATTTTTAAAACTCAGATTCTAGGGGCACCTGGGTGGCTCAGTGGGTTAAAGCCTCTGCCTTCGGCTCAGGTCATGATCCCAGGGTCCTAGGATTGAGTTCCACATGCTAAGTGGGGAGTCTGCTTCTCCCCCTCCCCCTGCTTGTGCACATGCACTTGCTCTATCTTTTAAAAAATAAAGTAAAATAAAAGATTTCACCTAAAGAGAAACACTAATCTGAGAGAAACTGAATAGGATATAAAGTGAATTGGATCTAGCAGAGCAGCCGATTAGTGGAAATACCTCAAGCTTGGGGACTGGCTTCAAAGCCATGGTATAACCCTACACAGTTCTGTCTTTTCAGCAATTTTGTCAATGGCTTAGGCAAATAAGAAATTACATTTGTATCTAATTTGCATGTAATAAATCTTGGAAAAGCAAGTACAGGAGATGGAGTTAAGGCACAAAAGGGTGACAGAATAAGACAGTGGGCTAAACCTAACTTAATAAGAACCACCAGGACATGCTACTTTCAGATCAAAATTTTCATTCGCAGAAGAACAGGAGAATCTATGCTGAAACAGAGGTACAGAAACAAGATTTGGGGATTTGGGTTGCTGATGAGATCTACAGGAGATAACATTCCTAAGACTAAACTGTCTTAAGTCTGCTATGTTGAATACGTCTCGCTCTCCTTGCAGTGGTATCCATCTGGAGTGAACATCGTGTTAAGTGTGAGCTGACATCGTGCAGACAGAGGCTCAGAAAGAATCAACTGACAGGGGTTCCTGGGTGGCTCAGTGGGTTAAAGCCTCTGCCTCAGGTCATGGTCTCAGGGTCCTGGAATCGAGTCCCATATCCGGCTCTCTGCTCAGCAGGGAGCCTGCTTCCCCCTGCCTCTCTGCCTACTTGGGATCTTTGTCAAATAAATAAAATCTTAAAAAAAAGAATCGACTGACAGATTTGCTACTAAGAATCTATGAATCTCAAAATTGTACGTAACATTATGGAGTCTTATTTTTTTTACTTTTTTTTTATAAACATAAAATGTATCTTTATCCCCAGGGGTACATGTTTGTGAATCACCAGGTTTACACACTTCACAGCACTCACCATAGCACATACCCTCCCCAATGTCCATTACCCCACCCCCCTCTCCGGACCCCCCTCCTCCCCCCAGCAACCCTCAGTTTGTTTTGTGAGATTAAGAGTCTCTTATGGTTTGTCTCCCTCCCGATCCCATCTTGTTTCTTTTATTCTTTTCCTACCCCCAAACCCCCCATGTTGCATCTCCACTTCCTCATTATCATCAGGGAGATCATATGAGAGTTGTCTTTCTATGGAGTCTTTAAGGAAGATCCCACCACTTCTGTCAGATTCTCAAAGTATTCAGAAGCATGGTTTTTAAAGGAATGCTGGCCAACCTCTCATGGAACTGAAGAAGCAGCCACGTTGATAAAGGACCTGGGGGGAGCTCACCACGTGAGGGGACGCTCAAGAAGGAACTATTTAGCAGAGAAAGAGGACAGTCTTTAAATATTTGAAGGATCTTATTGGAGAGAGCCTGGATCTAGTTTACATGACTCTGGAGGATAGAACCTGAATGAGAAAGCGAGTCACTAAGGCAATTTCCTCACATCGCAGAATCAGAATTATCTTAATGCCACTCGCTGCTTGTAAGACGGTTTCTTCTTGGAGGTGTTCAGAGACCTGAAAGGACATCGTAAAATTCTACCCTTGATCAAGGGTCAGCAGAAGTTTTCTTTCTATAAAGCGCCAACTAGTAAATAATTTCAGCTTCCTGAATCATATGGTCTCTGATGCAATTACCCACCTCCACCACTGTGGCACCAAGTCAGCCTGGACAATATACGTACAGAGGAGCATAGCTGCGCCAACAAAAACTGGTCACAGGCAGGATTGACACCGCACTGCGGTCTGCCAATCCCAAGACTCCACAGCCGCTCCTAAAGGCTCACAGAACTCCAGAGCTCTTTGGCTCTGAGATCTGAACCTGGAGGCCTATTTGCCCACAACCATATACAACAGCCACACAAATCCCAGACTTTTAGTAAGGTTACAAAAGCCCAAAACACAAAACAAAAATCAAAAAAGGAAGGAACGATGTTTCCAGTGTGTAGGGAGCAGAAATGAACCCATTTACAAACTATTGCTCAAAGACCTTCAATTCAAACTCATCCCAACATAATAGGGCCTTACAACAGTTTCATAGAATCCTGCACAAAAGACAGCAGGCTTTATTACCACCACAGGTAGGAGGGGAGCAGGTGATTAGTGAGGTCTGTATCCTCAGCCCCGGCTTGTTACCCCACGGTCAATTACACAGCTGGTTACAAATGTGTGTGTTTGCACCTGTTCAAGCCTTCAAGTGTGCTGATCTCATATTAATTAAACAACTCCTCAGAAGCAGGTTAAAAACGTATTACATGCTGCCATCCTGTGTCTGGCCCAGCCTTCCCTCTGTGGCCCTTTATCTGTAAGGGATCATCTAACAAGGGTAAGGAATGGTGTTCGTTTGTAATTAGGAGGGGCTCGTTATCTTCCCCCAATTAATGCTCATTATCCCCCAATTAATGCTGCCATCACTTAGTGAAAACAGTTTTGGTACACAGTACAGACTAGGGACTAATAAGGGATGATGACAAGTTCCCTCAGAAAAGTCAACAGCCACCTTCCACATGGACCACTGGTTGGGAAAGGGTCATCATTAGCCTTAAATGAAAGACCAGCATGATGGCCCTCCTCTTTCTTAGGGGGTTAGGAGACAAAAGTCCATAGCTAACCAGTACATCTTCCAAATGTAACATTTCCAAATGACTTGTCAAGGATCTCTGGCTTAGAATCTGTGAAAAACAGGAAACAACCATGGCAGAGGAGTGTGGAAGCTGGTCTTAGGCAGGCAAAAAAATGGACACTGTACATGTATACAGTGCATTACAGAAAATTAGACACAAATACTCCATTCCAATAGTCCTGTTGATTTTTTAAATGCTATTTTTATCAGGAACATGGAATAGTGGGTAAAAACAGAGGACGGAGTTTGGGGATTTGCTCCATTACAGACCTAGTGAATTGTTAATGTTCCTATTACAGCATCTCTTATGGCGAGTCCTAATTACCTGCTCATGCGTACATCACTCATACCCACAGCACAGCCTTGGAGCAGACCGTCAATAAATCCATCTGCACGCAAGGCACTTTCCTAGATTAATAAATATATAATTGACCGTGATTAATCTTTAATGTTTGAGACCCTAGGATCCTGGAAAGCAGGTCTGTAGCAGGTCTGTCATTCATTCTCTCCTTTTACCAGGGACAAACCCAGAAAGCAGGAAGTATGTCGTCATCGAACACCTCCTAGATGCCAGTATTGTGTCAGGCAGAGCCGCTTACTCTGAGTGGCGTTTACATAATAACGTTAATGTGTTAAAAAAAAAAATTCCCCAACTTATGAGGCACCTGGCTCAGTCAGTTAAACATATGACTCTTGGCTTAGGCTCAGGTCATGATCTCAAGGTCATGAGATCAAGCCCCGTGTCAGGCTCTGCACTCACCGAAGAGTCTGCTTGAGATTCTCAACCCCCCCCCCCGACTCACACACGTGCATGCTCTCTCAAATAAAATTTTTAATATATAGTATAGAACAATTCCTAACTTACCTAGTTTCAAAGAGCAACTGAACTTCAAATGCCCTAATAATACCCTAAAGATAGAAAACTGTTCCCCCAAACTTTCAGTCATCCAGGCTTCAAATGTGGATTTTCTTCCCCTCCATCAGATGTCATTAATTTTTTTTTTTTTTTACCCTGAATACCTCAGTAACAGGGATATGATTTTATTCTCTACCAGTTTGGTAATTTTTGAAAATGTATAATGCCCAGTGTTGACAAGGGTGGGAGTATACGGAGCCACTGGTGGAGGAGATGTACACTGGAAAACCATTTAAAAATGTACTGGGCGCCTGGGTGGCTCAGTCGTTAAGTGGCTGCCTTCAGCTCAGGTCATGATCCCAGGGTCCTGGGTTCAAGCCCCACATCGGGCTCCCTGCTCAGTGGGGAGCCTGCTTCTCCCTGTCCCACTCCCCCTGCTTGTGTTCCCATTCTCACTGTGTCTCTGTCAAATAAAGTCTTTAAAGAAATAAAGTGTACTGAACCATGTTTCTACTCCTAGGAATGTCACCTTTGAAAGCACTCCCATGCTATGGAAAGTGTGCGTGAAAAGACATAAATAACACAAATTCCCTTCAATTCAAAGATTAAATAAACCATGGTTGATCCACATGGAGAACAAGGCAACTCTTGAACACCATGATACACAATTAGATGTGCCCAATGAGAGAGATCCAAGACACACAGCTAAGTGAAAAGGCAAATTAGCAAAGAGCATCTTTACACTAGTACGAATAAGGATAGTAATTACTGCAAAATAAAAAAAATATATGTTCAAGGGGGAAAAAACAGAAAAATATCTCAAATGATTAAGCATGATCATCTTTGGGAAATGATAGTATAAGAAGAATTCCACCTTTTATGTTATTAAATATTTGCAAATTCTTACACAGAATACAGACTATATGGTGGTACCAGCTATAATTTTTTCTGAACAAAATTAATACAAAAATATATAATATTCTGTTTGCTTATACTCAAAAAGTGAAAGTTTTGTTAGATCTATTTCTGACTCTTTAAAAATTTAAAAAAAAAAATAAAATGACCATTTTGAATCTTGCTAGAAATCCCCAGTTACTGTTCTCAGCTTATCACTCCAGTAGAAATACCACCAAAGAATTACTAGTGTTTTCACACCTACACCTTATCCAAGAAGTGGCAGAATTCCAAGGAATATTGTGAGTGGCAGCTAACTTAATATTCTAGTATGTTTGCTACTGTTCCACTTAGGAATCATCTTGGAAATCGGGCAAGCACAATGAGCTTATTCTCAGGTGTTCATGAACTCCTCCAGGCCAGAAACAAGGGGACTTGAACCAGGTAGCTGTGGAAAGGGGGCAGGGGGTGGATTGCAGAAGCTCTTGGGAGCAAGATTCCTGTATCAGAAAGTAGGACTTCTCTCTTGGGGCGCCTGGGTGGCTCAGTGGGTTAAGCCTCTGCCTTTGGCTCAGGTCATGGTCTCAGGGTCCTGGGATCGAATCCTGCATCAGGCTCTCTGCTCAGCAGGGAGCCCGCTTCCTCCTCCTCTCTACCTACTTGTGATCTCTGTCAAATAAACAAAATCTTAAAAATGAAAAAAAGATTTGATGGTACCCACCAACTCCATGTATCTATTTTCCACAATGCCGGGAGATACTGACGGATATCTGAGTAACCCAAGACCAGTACAGCAAGACTCCTGGGTTGATCTTGAGGGTGAACCAAGTTTAGAACTTCTGTGGCTTTCCTGCAGCCAAGAAATTCTCAGCCCCATCCCCCCACGAAAAGAGATAAAGAGAAGCCAGGAAGTCAAGAGGGGGGGGGGGGGAGAAAGCTAGATGGCATTTTGTAGGACAAATCCCAGAAGGTTTTCCTTCCATTTTCAAATTTAACTTGTCTTTGTTAACAGTTTAAAAAAAAATTGCATTAAAGTCCACTGAGGCAAAGAGTCCTGAGGAAGCTGGGACGAAGGCCTGGTTGGTGTTCATCACTCAGCATCCAGGTTCTATGAAGGCAACTAATTTGACAAGTTCCAATACACGCAGTGTAATCATAGAAGTGCTTGCACATGGGTGCCTGGGTGGCTCAGTGGGTTAAGCCTCTGCCTTCGGCTCAGGTCCTGATCTCAGGGTCCTGGGATCGAGCCCCACATTGGGCGCTCTGCTCAGCAGGGAGCCTACTTCCTCCTCTCTCTCTGCCTGCCTCTCTGCCTACTTGTGATCTGTCAAATTAATAAAATCTTTTTAAAAAGTGCACAGTGGGAGTCTTCTGAAGATTTTTTTTAATGGGCCAAGTAAATGGTTTGTTTTTTTTTTTTAACATCTCTGAAGCTTTGCAAGCTTGAGTTACAGTAGTATGGCCTCTGGCAATGGCCTGCACATTGTGAAAGCATGAGAACCGCATATGTCAAAAGACAGCAGATCCCCCACAAGTAATAGTTCTACTCTGAGTGTCTGTTCATTGAAAAATAGTTGACCCACTTTGAAAGAATGTGTGCCAATGCCATTATAAAATATTTTTAATGTGCCAAATGCACAGATGGTACTAATTATTGAATGGATGAAAAAAAATAACACATATAAAATAGTTAACCTACAGTTTTTGTAGGGACTGTCCCCGATCTACAGATTGGGCCATTCCCCTTGCGGTAGACGTTCTCGGGGTGTAAATGGAAGGACTCCTTTACCCATTTCTCAGGCTGCTGGAGCAAACCTGGAACTATGACTCAAAATGAGTAAGACTTGCCTGGGCTCCACCCAATCCCAAGTGGGAACAGGGGAGCTTCCCGTGCAGCAGGTGTCCTGTTAGGCTTCAACTTCCACAAACCATCAACCCTACCCCCGGCTTAGCTGTTAGTCATGTGGGTCTGTGTTCAGCCAGCAGCACGGCTTACCTGTTCTTCAGCTATTGCTGGAAAGAATAACCTTGAAGTCACTGATGCCTGACTGTGTCAGAACCTAGTAGAGAGACACAGTATTTATGAAAGACAACCGGGCAGTCTCTTTTCCTTTGTATTTCTGTTCATTTGATCTCATGTACAATGTAAGACAGTCCAATTCAGAAACAGAAACTTCTAGAAACCTAGAACAGTGGTTTTTCCAGGTACTGGGGAGAGGGGAGAGTTCTTGGTTAAAGAATATGAAGTTTCAGTTTTGCAGGAGGAGTAAGTTCTGGAGCATGGGGGACTATGGTTAATCAGACTGTGTTATATACTGGAAATTGGCTAAGAATATAGATTTTAATTACCCTCAACACACACACACACACACACACAAAGAAAACTAACTGTATGAGGTGATGGATAGGTTTAGCTTGGTTGTGATCATTTCAAAATGAATATCAAAACCTCAAATTGTACACCTCAAGTATATGTAATTCCTGTGTGTCTATTATAGGTCAATAAACTAGGTTTTTTGGTTTGGTTTTTTTTTTTTGTTTTGGTTTTTGATTTTTTGGGTTTAGTATTTATACCCACATACGATCTATTTTGTCAAATTGGTGCTTCCGTAGTCTGGACGCCATTGTCTAGTCCCCCTAACAGAACTGCTCTCACTAAATTGCATTTCATGTTTATACCACTGGCTCACATTACAGAATGTAATGAGGGACATTGACTTTGAGGAAGTTGTTGAGGACACGGTTCTCTACGGTATACAGGGTTCTCTGTGTATGGGCCAAGGGAGCACTTTATCTCCATTCCAGAAAAAGTTACTTCTCCCAAGCAATTGCTTTTTTCTCCTTTAGAGATCTAATAGGAATTCTAATGAGTGATGGTACCTTTCCACTATGTTACAAAAACTCAGCTGACCTTGTGAACCTGAGTTTCCTCCAGTAATTTCAAGGCATTTTGAAATGGGTGATGACCCACATTTTGTGTACTGACCTCTCCCTTGTTTTTACTGTACTTTTTCCAGTCTTCTGTCTCATTAGCTCCAATTTCCAGTGACATTGGGTGCCAGAAGTGGCAGAATGGGGGACTAGATCTGCATCTGAGGACAAGTCTATACATAGAGCCCATGCTGAGCTCAGCTGACCATGAAGGCTCAGCTGACCCTGAAGAACCTCCTGGAAAGGAGGTACTCAGCTGTGAAAGCATAAACACCTCCACTTCCACTCAGTGCCCCTTCCACCTCCAGAGAGACTGTAAGGAAGCTGGAGACCCCTAGGGAGAGAGTGCAGTATTTGGGTTAAGAAAACATACTCTCTCCATCAGGAGGAAAGGCTACGGTCACCCATTGAAGAGCCAAGGGAAGCACTCGTGAGCTTGGAGAAACCTCTGAAGCATGGGCTGGCTGCACAGCTCAAGGGCCAGGAATGGAAGGTGTGTGAGAACAGAACGCACCCCTCTATCCCAGGAGCCCCCTGAGACCAGGGGTCTAGGCAGCTGGCCTTGCAGGCTCAGTACTCCTGCTAAAGGAAGAGAAAATGTGAAGAGAATGTGAAATTTAAAAATGAACAGGAAGGGGCGCCTGGGTGGCTCAATGGGTTAAAGCCTCTGCCTTCGGCTCAGGTCATGATCTCAGGGTCCTGGGATCGAGCCCCGCATCGGGCTCTCTGCTCAGCGGGGAGCCTGCTTCCTCCTCTCTCTCTGCCTGCTGCTCTGCCTACTTGTGATCTCTGTCTGTCCAATAAATAAGTAAAATCTTTATAAGAAATTAACAGCATCAGCAAGTCACCTACATGTGATTCCTAGCCAAAAAGCTGACAAATCTGTGGAACGGGGCTGAGATGCTGTGTAGGGCCAACAGGAGTAGAGTTTCATGGGGCAGTTTGGGGAGCATAAAGAGGCCTCCTGTTTAAGACCAGCCCATGGAGACTCCTGACCCGGCTATCTTTATGCTCTTACAGCCTCTTGACCACAGTTTCCATTTGTCAGACGCCAGCTCCCACCCCGGCTGGCGAGCAGGGCACACTGTAGGAGCCTTGATGCTCCCCGGTCAGATTTTGGAAAGTATAATGCTGTAAACTTACCGATACCCTTTGACTCAGTCATTTCTCTCTAGAAATTTAGTATAAGGAGTAATCAGATACATGCCTGAGGATTTTCAAAATCAATTCCACCTCAAGTACCTGTTGGGAATTCCCTTATTTCCTTGATCGTCGTCCTCCTCTTCCCTCAGGACAAAACAGGTTTGTTTCTAGCTGTCTGCCCTCCACATAGGTTTCTAGTTGTCCCAGTAAGGCTGGCAGACCCTCAAAGTTCTCTGGATTTTTGGAGGCAGCTTTTAATCCATCAGAATTTTCACAGCAGCTCCTCAAGATGCTTTTAACTTTCTCCTACTAATATTAATATAAACTGCCACTTGTTTTAAACTTTCAGTGTGTCAAGCACAGATCCAAGAAATTTATATTTAATCTCTGTGAGATCATCCACATTTTATAGATAGGACAATCCAGTTAGGAAGGCAAACTCAAGACAATATAACTCTAGGATTCCATCTCATAACCTGACTTGTGACAGCTATAACCTTGTTGGGGGGATGGGTTTTATAATTTCAGGCTAATCAAAATTGTCACTGTTCTCCAGTTTGCCAAAAGACCAAGGCTGGGGAAAGAAGGAAAAGGAATGGAGAAAAAGTCCACCCAAGAACGTTCATCATGGCACCTTTTTAAATAGAAAAAATTGCAAATAATATTGAGGACTGATTTAATATGTTATGATACATCCATTTTACCACATGAAATCATTAAAATCATGTTTTAAGATGGGGCGCCTGGGTGGCTCAGTGGGTTAAGCCTCTGCCTTCGGCTCAGGTCATGATCTCAGGGTCCTGGGATCGAGCCCCACATCGGGCTCTCTGCTCAGCAGGGAGCTTGCTTCCCCCCTCTCTCTGCCTACTTGTGATCTGTCAAATAAAATCTTTAAAAAAAATGTTTTAAGAGACTTAAAGTACTTAATGATATAGAAAATGCTCCACTGAGACACTCTGGAATCAAAGTCACTATCTGCAGGATAATATAAGACACAAGTATTGTATGCAGATCTAGAAGACTAGAAGTATGGGACTCAACATTTTAAACCTCTGTCTCTGGTGATGACATTTGGAGAGATTTTTCCCTTTGTGCCTTTCTAGATTTTCCACATCTTTACAACAAACTTGTGATACATTCTACTCAGAAGGGGAAAAGTTCCTTTTTAAAAAGGTAAAATAAGACATCACGAAAACCACACAATCACTTGAGTCAGCAGAAACGTCAGCAGCTACGAGCACCATTTGGCTAACAGCAGTGAACTTGCACTCCCCCGTAATGAAACATGATAGGACACCACAGTAACAATGTAGTCCACGCGTAAAGACAGTGCAACCAAATAATCTGGAAATGGAATCTAACACGTTATCTACTTAATAAGCATTTAGCATGTGACAAAGGTAGCATTATTAATCATGCAGTAGGATGAAGGACTGTTTAATAGATGTTGCAAAAATAGCCCGTTAACTATTTTAAGAAGATAAATCACTATCTTATAACATACGATACCTAGTTTGGATGAACTAAATCGCTAAATGTAAACACTATACTCAGGACACCTTAGAAGAAATACATGTGAATTCGTGATCCTGAATTTAGAACACCTTTGTAAGCAAAATTTTAAAAGAAGAAAGTAAACCAGAGAAAGAGCAATTTTCCTACGTTTCTATATATTGCTTCCTTACATCAAAAACCACCACAAAGCAAATTTTGAGGTAAAAGACAAGATAAGGAAATCTGTAACATATACAAAGAATTACAATTCTAAGTGTAAGAGATCTTATAGGTCAATAACAAGAACCTTCCTTTTTTTTTTTTTAATTTTTTTAAATTAGAGAAAGGAGAGGATCAAGCCTTAAGTTCCATTCCAGCCGGGATGGGCTCTCTCGTTCTCTGCTGATTTGGCAGAATGCCACACACAGTGAACCACCCCTAAAGATTGATCCCATAAAAGACTGAGGACTTAAAGAGTAAATAGAAATGGCCTCAACAAGCCCATATCTGGGGAGTCCAGAACCACTGGTAATCAAAGAAATGCACGATAGAGCTAACATTTTATTCTATTTGGCAATTTTTTTTTTTTTTTTTTTTTTTAGGTAATGCCCACTGTGGTCAAGCATACGATAAAATGAGCACTATTATTTACTGCTACTATGATTTTAAATTAGTTCAAACTTTCCACACAGTGATTTGTCCCTACAGAAATCTTCATGTTTTTCTGACCCTTCACCATTATTTTTATCCCTGGGCATTTATTTATTCTGGGAAAATAGTCTAAATACACACAAAAAATCTCTCAGATCATTTTAATGTTGTAAATTGGAAACAACTGAATTTTAAACACAGGGAGTTGGCTAAGTAAGTAGATGCATGTGATAGGTTATGAGAATAGTTATGATCTAGAATATTTAAATATATGGAAAACTGCATATTATAAGTTTAAAAAGACAAATATACATGTATATATTGATTTCTACTTTCTTAAAAATATGTGGATATATATGTTTACTTGGATAACAGAATAGGTTTTTGAAGTGTTTCCCATAAGAACTCATAGAATAAGTCAAAACTTTCAAGTCCTCTCTCCTTCGAGGTTTATAAGCTCTTCACACTGTACAAGCTGTTTTTTGAATACAGTTATCCCAAAAGATAGAATATGCGTTCTAAATTGCAACTTCCCCCATTTCTGCTATTAAACCACAATTCCAGTGTGTGATAGTCATTGGTAAGATACCCGTATGTATACAAATAAATTGCCATTCTTCATACCATATTCAACACTTAAAATGGATTGTAAACCTAAATATGAACTAAAACTATTAAACCTATAGAAGAAAACGGGGGGGAAAAATGATCTTAGTTTGGCAGAGATTTCTTAAGTAGGAAAAGAATCAAGACATTGAACTTCACCCAGAGACATCTATAGACAGGCCCTGGCTTACAACAGCTCATTTTAAAATTACTCAGTGTAGGGACGCCTGGATGGCTCAGTTGGTTGAGCGGCTGCCTTCGGCTCAGGTCATGATCCCAGCGTCCTGGGATCGAGTCCCGCATCGGGCTCCTTGCTCCGCAGGGAGCCTGCTTCTCCCTCGGCCTCTGTCTGCCTGTGCTCGCTCTCTCTCCCTCTCTCTCTGACAAATAAATAAATTTAAAAAAAAAATTTAAAAAAAAAATTACTCAGTGTAAGATGGCGTGAGGGCCACATGGGTGTAGTAGAAGCCATACTTGGAATTCTGAATGTGGATGGTTTCCGTGGGCTAGCGGTGTGCACCGTGGTCCTCCTGACACGGGGCATCAGCCCCCACAGCTCCCAGTCAACCACGAGATCACAAAGGTATCAGTACACGGACTACCACTCTGGACCCACGCAACCACTCCGTTCCACTCTTTCAGTGTTCAGTAAGCTACATGCAATATTCTACACTTCATTATCAAACAGGCTTTGCATTAGAGGATTTTGCCCAGCTGCAAGCTAACATTAAGTGTTCCAAACACTTTCAAGTTAAGGTAGGCTAAGCTAGAAGGTTTGGTAAATTAGGTGTATTAACTCCATTTTCAACTTAGATTTTCAATTTATGACGGGTTTATCAGGATGCAACCCCATTTTAAGTCAAGGAGGATCTGTATTTTGAAGATTTAAGATGATTGAGCGGGAAAAAGTCTTATCAAAATATAGATCTGGGGCGCCTGGGTGGCTCAGTCAGTCAAGCGACTGCCTTGGGCTCAGATCATGATCCTGGAGTCCTGGGATCGAGTCCCGCATCGGGCTCCCTACTCGGCAGGGAGTCTGCTTCCCCCTCTGACCCTTCTTCTCATGCATGCGCTCTCTCTCATTCCCTCTCTTGATGAAATAAATAAATAAAATCTTTTAAAAAAAAAAAAAAAAACGAAACATGGATCTGAAGTACGGATATCAAGAACATATAAAGAACTCTTACAACCACCACATAGTTTTTAAAAAACAGGAAATATGTTTGAACACACACTTCACCAAAGGTATGTGAAAGGCAATTAAGCACATAAAAAGATGTTCAACATTAGTCATTAGGGCAATTAGTCCCAAATAATACCACATTGAGATACCACAGTGAGATTCCACAGGAATTGTTACAATTTAAAGACTGTTTTTAGGGACGCCTGGGTGGCTCAGTTGGTTAAGCAGCTGCCTTCAGCTCAGGTCATGATCCCAGCATCCTGGGATCGAGTCCCACATCGGGCTCCTTGCTTGGCAGGGAGCCTGCTTCTCCCTGCCACTCTGTCTGCCTGTGCTTGCTCGCGCTCTCGCGCGCTCTCTCTCTCTCTCTCCCCCTTTCTCTCTGACAATAAAAAATTTTTAAAAAAATGTTAAAGACTGTTTTTAAGAATGTGAAGCAAGTGGACATCTCCTACACCACTGGCGGCAATGCAGAATGCTTCAACCTCTTTGGAAAAAACTGCAAGCCTCCACCTCCCATAGGACCCTGCCATTCCACTCCTAGGTATTTGCCCAAGAGAAAAAGATCATGTCCACACAGAGACACACATGAATGTTCATAGCTTATAATAGCCAAAAACCAGAAACCATCCAAATGTCCAAGAGGAAGACTGACAGAAATTGTGGTGTGTTCTTACAATTAAATAATACTCATCAATAAAACGGAGTGAACTATGGATTCATACAACATGGAGGAATCTGGAAATAATTCCGAGTGAAAGAAACCAGGAAAAAACAGATTCTAATTAGAGAAGATTCCTTATTACTTAGCCATCCAAAAGAATGAAATCTTGCCATTTGCAATGACATGGATGAAACTAGAGGGTATATGCTAAGTGAAATAAGTCAGCCAGAATGGCAATTATTTGATCTCACTCATATGTGGAATTTAAGAAACAAAACAAATGAACACCAGGTAAGGGAGGGAAAAATAAGATGAAATCAGAGAAGGAGACAAACCATAAGAGACTTAACTCTAGGAAAGAAATAGAGGGCAGCTGGAGGGGAGGTGGTGGGGGATGGGCATTAAGGAGGGCATGTGATGTAATGAGCACTGGGTTTTGTATGCAACTCATGAATCACAAACTTCTACCTCTGAAAATAACACACTCTGAGTTAATTTTAAATGAGAAAATATAAGACTCCATACTTAACATTAAAGTCCTTTTGTCCAGATTGGGGAGCAACTGGACTGATCCACGCAGACCTGAACAGAGCCAGAGCACTTGCACATCTTTCATGAACTTGATGTGTTATTTAAGGTCTTAATTTTCCCTCTATCATCTATGGATGTCGGGATTCCAGAGGTTTTTCTTTTCTATTTTTATTAGGTTCCAAGTTTTCTTTCATGATCACATGATCCTTTCATAGTAAAAAAAATTTTATTTAAAAACATTTAATGAAAAGACCAATTTAAAACATCTTATAATGGTAGAAACACTACGCATCAAATGTTGAACCAGAGGTAAATGCCGAGTGGAAACGTGCACCTGAAGACGGACAGATGTGGCTGTACGAGAGGTTTCACAAGGAATGACGTTGGTCTAGAGAAGAAGAAATGAAGGCGACCTTAGAGAAGAATTTTCTTTAGTAATGCCTTCAACTCCGCTTTGATATCATCTACCGCAAATCCTTGTCTTCTCCCCATCAGCAGGGAACGGAGGAGATTCTGCCACACCAGAGAAAGGCAAAGAAGCCTCCAGCAGTCTGCCCAAAAAAAGCCCAGGGTGCAGCGGGGGTTAGTCAAGCAGCTGCAGTCTTTGTTACGTGTGCACTATTTTGATGGGCACTAAGGGATGGCAAGGGCAACCTGACCTTGACAGCTGCCACAGGCAGGCTCTGAAAGCAAGTAGCAAGGCTCTGCCATCCCACATCTCTGGAATGTGCGAAAAATCTTCGCTAACCTCTTAGAATGAGATCACCCTCTGGAGACATTGCCTTTTTTTTTTTTTTAATGTTGTCACTACCCAAGTGTTGCCTGCAGACACAGCACAAACTTAACGGCTCTACCATCAGTTCACCTTTGAAGAGCGTTCTGGTTCCAGAAGAGGATGCCACAAAACTGTCAAGGGCAAGAGAGACCCCACCTCACAGAAGGGGAGACCATGCTTCGGCATGCCCCCAACACAGAGCTGCATATGCTGAACCACAAAGCTCCCATCCCTATCCAGATGTAGGCGGGCAAGGTGGGAGCAACACCACCGGCCTCAAGGCAACTGAAGGGCCACTTAGAATTTTGAAGACATGAATGTTTTCTCTTTCAGAGGAGCACCCATGTTCAAAGTTGACCTCCGCTCTCAACAAGTTTCACCAACCTAAGTCTTGGCCAGGACTGGACTTCCTTCTTACAACTTCTCAAAAAGCAGAGAGCCGGACCTGCAGACTAGGTCACCCTGATATACCCCAGCATGTGCTGGTGAGGAATCAGAGCCTGAGGGCTCATCTACTGAAGCGGGTCCCGTCCACTCTGCTTACCTCAAGGAGACAGGCAGTGCTCATCCCCTTCACCTTTCTCACAGATTTAAAGAGAAGCAGGAAGAGAGTAGGGTCAGATCCTTGCTTTGTAAGCAAAATGACTCCAACCACTGTGTTGTACAGGACCCAGGAGATTTACCCTCACCAATTAGCTGCTTATCTTCCTTTTGGAAGGGTTAAAAGAACAAGGGGAAACAAGAAATGTAGACTCCAGAATGGCTTAGAACCAAGGTGGTCTTACAAAAGATCAAGTTGGAGACCTGGTAGAATGGAAGGTCTCAACACAAATCCCAAAGACCTCCGTTCGCTACCAAGCTCAGAGACAGCAGTAGAGGACATCAAGCTAGGGAGATGGTGGAGGAGGGAGAAGTCTCAAGTCGCCTCAGGTTCTGATAGGAGATGAGCTAAGGCTGGTGGCAATGGTCTCCTACCCCCTGTCCAAGGAGAGCCCCTGCCAGGTACAGGAAGGTCTGTCATGGTGGAGCTCTGAATAATTGCTTTCTATGGCTCGGAAACCAACATTAGTATCAGCTGGTTGTGCTACCAGTTCCAAAAGCCTTTATTTACAAGCCCATCGGTACCGTCTCACTTTCTTGTCCAGAGACCTTATAATAGATGGGCAGTCACATGACAATTGTGATATTACCAATCCACCAGTTGCCCTAATAGACATATCCGAGGACGAAGATAAACAGCACAGCATAGCTAGTCCCTTCTATATCATCCCCATTTTACAGATGAAGAAACTGAATCAGTTACATAACTGGCCAACATCACAGCTAGGGCCAAGTGACCTAGCTCCAGAGTTCACACTCAGTCACTACACTGTATTGCAAAATGACCTATATAGGTTTCTAAGGAAAAATGCCTTAGGCAGATTAAAGAGCTTTGCTCTGGGTTAGAAAGTTAACCCACACTCAGATTATCACCCAAAGCCACAGATTTGGAATTAACAAGAGACAGAGCCATCACTGTGTCCAACCTCCACTCCAGACCCTAAATCCTATCTATAAAAAGCCCCCAACAGATTATCCATCTCCTCGTGTTGCCACAAATACCACAACCAATAATAGGTAGTATTTACGAAGCACATACTCTGTGCATGCCTCTCCCAGGACTTCGTGGACAGAATCACATTTAGTCCCTACTAGGTAAAAAGCACATAATCCCCATCTTTCAGATAAAATAAATTTACACACACACACGTGCACGCACGCCTGAAAGAATAAATGATTTGTCAAGAATCATAGACCTTGTAATTAGCAAACTCAAGACTGCCCAATGGAAAGGGGTCTAGGAGTCAAGGTGGAGGTGCAAACCCTTTCTGGGGAGGGGGGCCACCTGTGCAGGCACAGGCGTCATAGGAGCCCCACGCGGCATGCGTGTGCCACAGGACTGCAGCCGGTATTTCCCATGCCATCCTTTACGCTTTCTGCAAACTGTCTTCTTGCCCCCTCTCTTTAATCTGTTTATCTCTTCCTCATGTCAACAGATATTTAATGAGCACCCAGTGTGAGCCAGAGACTAACAGAAGCACGGAGGATACACCAGGGAGCCAAACAGAAGTCCTGCTTCTCATGGAATGTGTACACTGTCAGGGACGGGAGCAAGAATGCGTGTGTGCGTGCAAAATATACAAGATATGTAAATATCCCTATTGTCTACAGATACCTCCTATAAAATAGAGCTGCACCTCACCATGCATCTCTCCATGGGCAGATATTGGACACAGAAGAGGAGATCTTTGATGTTATGGAAAGAAAACAGAAAGTAAGGCAAAAAAGAAGGATTGAAAGTGATGGTATAGGGAGGGGTAGAATTTTACATCCATTGGTAGGAAAAGTCTTTGCTAATGGAGGGACTTACAAGCAGAGACTAAGTAGATATTTCACGTACATTGGGGTCCTTAGATGTGGGAAGGGAAGGGGTCAGTAAATCTCATCTCCACAGCCCTAGAGAAAGGTCTGTAGCTCTTCATTCATCCTGGAGCAGCTCAGACAATGATCCATTACACTAGACTCTGAAAGACAAGATGAAGAACCACCAGTTGTCTTGAATCAGATTCCCTGGGAAACGGTCTTAGACTGGTATTTGTGTGCAGGAAGGAGTTTTATTGGGAGTGCTCTGGTGAACAGTATTGTAAGGGAGGAAGAGAAGCAATGCTAGGCAGAGGGGCATGCTGACTCGTCTCACAGGGAGCTCTGGAGCTGGGATGGCCCTATGGAGGCCAGGCCTTTGGACCTCTGCATCATCCAGTCCCTAGACAGCGGCTGTCCAAGAACAGTGAACACTGGCTATGCTGCTTCCTTCTACAGACAGCAGTTAGAAGCAAGGAGCTCCAGAAGTAATTAGCAGCCAGCATGTCCAGCAACTGCAGACCTGAATAATGAACGAACACCTTGCCTGGATGGAGGTCTGGGCCAGACACCACAGCCCCCAGTGCATTCGCCATCCAACGCATTCTCCAGAGGCAGGATCAGAAGATGGGTAAGAACATGCTGGGTCAGGGTAAATCTGACCCCATTTATCAGTAGGACTACGGGCAAGTTCCCTCTGTGCCTGGGCTCCCTGGTAAGATTAGGGTAACAATGGTGTCTACTTCCCCGGGTGGTTCTAAAGATTACAGGAGTTAGGACATGTAAAATGCTTAGAGAAACACCTGGCCTACTAGGATAAGCCCCCAAATACATGGTTTTTGCTCTCAGAGTATCCCCTGCACATATCAGTATTTCTATTTTAACCATCAAGTTGGGATAACCCACTGTCTTTTCTCTCCCTTCCCTGCTCTGCCTCCAGGTGGTGGGCACGGAGCTGGCGCTGCCCTCAGGCACAGGGAGTCAGCCCATGAATTGGGCCTGGCTCTTAGGGCAGCACAGCCCTTGCTGCGGATTCTGGAACACGCATCCAGCCTCACACGGAGACCAGCAACCCCTCCCTCCCCTGCGGCTGCCACTAGCCTTTCACTGAAGACTGCTCTTCTTCCCCTGAAAATCCCAGCTCAAAAGCTTATATAAAGATCCTGAAATTTCCAGAAAATCATCTTTTCTAAATTTTGGAGACTGCCAGCCTAGAATGAAGCCAACCCAAAGGAATCAGGAAGCCAAAATAGGAGAGACCAGTTCCTAATGACAGTGATTGAGTTTCTGGATCGTGTCATAGCAGAAACAAGCCTTCTGGGTATTATAAGGAAGATAGGGAAGAGGAAGAAATTCTGTTTTTGAATTGGGTTTGAGCTGAATTTTTTCACTGGCCATACTTGTCTAGAAAGTGCAGTTGAGCCAGCCCAAAGTCAACTCTGAGCTCCGTGGAGGTGAGTGAGAGCCTGGGGTCCTGCTGTGAAGAAAAGGAAGGTAACAAGCAATGGACCACCCTGGCCCAGGACAACCTTGTCAAAAGGAAGACTAACCCCTCACATGAGGGGAAGAGAATGGCACTGCACCTCTGAGGCCTTCCTCCCCAAAACCCATATCCCCAGGCTAGTCAGGAGAACACCATCAAAATCTGGAGAGCGATTCTACAAAGTGCCTGCCCAATCTCTTCAAGACTGTCAAGATATTCAAAAACAAGGAAAATCTTAAAAAAAAAAAAAAAAAAAAAAAAAAAAAAAAGGAAGATCTGAGAAATTGTCACAGCCAAGAGGAGCTGGAGGATGATTAAACTGCCCTGGGGTGTCCTGGGTAAGATCCGGGAACAGAAAAAGGACACTATACACAAATAAGATCTGAATAGAGGGGCACTCGGGTGGCTCAGTTGGTTAAGCGTCCGACTTGATTTCAGCTCATGATCGCAGAGTCCCGGGAGTGAGCTCCACATGGGGCTCCACGCTCAGCAGGAAGTCTGCCTGAGGGGTCTCACTGTCCCTCTGCCCCTCCCAACTCATGCTCACACGCACTCTATCAAATAAATCTTTTTAAAAAATAAAAATTAAAAGGAGAAGGAAGGTCATCTCTGCACTCACTTCACGTCTTTGCTCTGATGGCTGAGGGGCCTAGTGAGATGGCAGCAAAGCATAACCCTCAGCTCTGGCCACCGCAGCTGCTTCTGTCACTCTGGTTCACCCCTTTCCATCACAGGCCTCTCCCATTCATGTAGCACACCAGGATGTGTACAGGGTACCGGGGCTCAAAGGCTCAAGGCTATAGCCTTGAACTCAAGGAATTTGCAACCTAAGGAGCAAAATTGGGTCTCTAGGCTCTCGTAGCAGCTCCCAGACTCCCTGTCTCCACTACAGAACGATCCTTAGGACTGGGGCTGGAGCCATCAGATCTTGGCTTAGAGAACCCCTGTACTTCAAACACTGGGTCATTACAGGAGAAAGAGAGAAGGGAGAAAAAGAGTTGGCCCAGTTGGCTGCTTTTGAGAAAGGACCATAGGTTCTTAAACCTACAGATCCACAATCCCTTAAGTGAAATCCTTGAGCCAGGTAAGCTTCAGAACGGAGAATTTCTCAGAATTTTAGAAAGCAGAGAGGTTGCATAATGGAGAGCTCCAGGAGGATCTGGGGCCACACCCCATAATCAACTGTATTATCAAAGCAGAACACAATTACGCACTCAAGGGGGATAAACAGAATGACTAAACAGCCTCGTGCATTCCGGACAGGTTTTGCCCTGAAAAAATGTTGGTGCCAAACTTACAGTGAAATTCGTGGTTTTCAGAGCTTTTATGACCTTACTTTCAGCTTCAACCCCAAGAGAGTCAGTAGGACTCTTCCCATCCACCTCCATTCCCCCTCAAGCTGTGTTTACCTCCTAACCCTGAGGAAGATCCTCCTTCAAGGTCCTTTCAGACTTCTTTCAGCCATCTGATAAGGTCAGCATTTGGAGGGAGAGGTCCCGAACTGGTTTCCCTCCCCAGCTACTGTCTCTGTTCCCAGCCTCTACCCACCTACCCGCTGCCACCTCGCCCACACACTAATCAGCCCCTCTAAGCTTGAGTGTACATCCCAGTCACCTGGAAGGCTTACGGAGACAGATCCTGAGCTCTGCGCCCAGCGCTCCCATTTCAGTGGGTCTGGAGCAGGGCCCCAGAAATGCATTTTTAGCAAGTTCCCATGTGCATCCCTTGGATGCTGCTGGTCCTGGACCCCACTTTAAGGACCCACTGCATCACTGGATGGAGCTTTCTCATTCCACACTGCAGTGAAGGAATCAGTAAGCACTCAAACCCATTTTTCATTCTTACAAAGATTAGCTCCCAAATGACCCCAATGTGTATTTGATGGCTCACAGCTGCTTGCCTGTTTGACACATATAGAGACAAAAAGCCAGCTGGATACTTGTGAAAAGCTTGATTGCCATGGATTGTAATGGGATGTCACCCTGAGAAGCCCAGGCTAGTCTCGTCACTGGTGTAGAACTCAAAACAGCAATTCTAAAGGGGCTTGAAGAGTGGGGTTCGATTTTGATTTTAAAGAAGTTTCCTGAATTGAAATTATTTTCCCAAACCACTGTAGCATGTTGCTATGAGGGGGAAAAATTGCAAATGATTTTCAAAAGTAATTAAATAAAATGCTATTTTCCTTTGAACATAAATAATTGTCAGCCAACATGGGAGCCACTGCACAAAGACTCCCTTCCTTCAGGAATCAGGGAAGTTGTGCCAACTCATGAGTTGGTTTTTTTAATTCCTCTACCTACAGGCCAGATGCTAACATCAAGATATTTCTTTAACTTTTTTTTTTTCCAACTCTATTACTCCATCTTCTAGATCTTATTAAGTCCAGAAGAATCCTTTTTTTTTTTTTTTTTTTTTTTTACTGTTTCAATTCTCAGGAGAGAAATGGCCATACTCGATAAAGTAAAAAACTAAGATAGATCTACTCAAACACAATGCTACATATTTAGACATAAGAATCAGTCACCAACCTCTCAAATGTCTGGTGTCCTTCAATCTTTACAAAAGTCTTCATATTCTTGACAGTGCATTTATGCAAACATCTTAATGATAACCAAAAATATACTCGAGTTTGTTATCCCCTTTATGATTGAATATTCTAGTACTCTTTTCACTTGTTTCTTTACAAGTACTAGTTAACCTACATCATAGGTTTAATTTTGGAGGGTTAATCTGGAAAGTTATTCATGATTTATAATTTTGTAAGTCAAGGTATGTGTATTTTTGCTGCAATAAAGATCTACAAGCTGGGACTCGGGGTGGCTCAGTCGGTTTAATGTCTGACTTGATTTTGGCTTAGGTCATGCTCTCAAGGTGGTCAGATCCCACCCCACTTCAGGCTCCAGGCTGTGTGTGTAGCTTGCTTAGGATTCTCTCCCCCTCTACCCCTCTCTCTTCTTCCCCCTCCCCACTCCCAGCCTCACACACTCTTAAAAGAAAAAAAGGAAAGATATATCTACAAGCCAGTCCATTCCTTGCTCAAGGACTGTATGAATTTCTGTAGTCCCAAGCATGACATGTCTGTAATAAGAGTCCCTTAATGAACATAGCCTAGCTAACTCCTAGTTCAAGCTGAACCATTTGGGTTTTTTCTTCTACAAAAAGATCTTTGCTTTTCAAAAGAACCAACCATAGTTTCCTTTAAATAGTCAGATGTGAAAGCATATTTTGACTCACACAAATTTTCATGCACACAGCTGTTGCTAAAAGCAAATGAGAAAATGAAACAGAAATGAAGGGTAAGTATCATCAGTCTTATCTTGGGCCTGTAGACGCTGCCTTATTAGATTGATTCTCATTTCCTAACAGGAGGCTCAAAGCACATGACTTTCCCTGTGGAGATTAGATTTAACCTTGGCTGACACGGCTACATGCCCTCACCACAGCTCAGCAGTAAGCAGCCAGGTAAAATCTAGGACAAGGGATGTTTGCTGATGCCTTACACGTAGTTACCAACAGCAAGACTTCAAATGTCTAAAGAGCAAACAATTTGCTTCCAAGTAGGTCTTCCATAGCTCATCCTTAGGGGCAAGAGTTATATCTCAGGAAGTTCTGCCCTCGTGGGAACTATTCTAAAATCAGGACTCATGCACACCCTCTCCGTCAATTAGGGTCCCTGACCCGAACCCTAATTGGAGATATTAAGGATGGGGTCTGTAAATGGGTTTTTAATATGCTGTTTCATGCCTTAAAATGTTCTTACCTCACCATATGTCTTATCTTTTAGAAACAAACTCCAGCCCTGTTTCTAGAGAAGGACCAGGGTGGTACTTGTATCTTAAAGACACACAGCAACCCCCCAGCCTGCCTCTGTGGGAATAAGAATCCCTCACTCCCTAAGACGGCGCGGTCTTCCTCCTGCATGCGTCACCGTGCCTGAAATCACACCATCAGTCGTGGCCCGAATGCGTACTTACTGGTGCCCCCTCTGTAGCAGGTGCCTCCTAGGCCAACTTGGCCCCCAGCTTCATATGGCTCAGGGTCATTAGAAGGGTCCCGTCTTGGGGGTGTCAATTATTGTTCTCTGTGCACCTGTTAACACGCAACTACTTCCTACCTCCTGGAATAACAAGGCAGGCTGTGGATTTGCTCTTCAGGTGTTTCTTCCCCAACCTAAAGAGATTTGTGAAGAAAATGCTCGCAAACCTCTAGAAAGAAACACAATGACCCACAGACCCCAGTTCGAGAAAAACCACTGTCCCCTTTAGACTGACTTGACTACAACCACTGCCCTCCGAGGAGCGAGAGCCGAGCACCGGCCATGACATCAGCGAAACACTAGATGGCGCCAGAAACCCGCCGCAGAAAAGCAACCACACGCCGGCCTTGGACATCTTTCCCGAGCATTTCACATACTAGGCTTCAAACTCGCCCTCACGGGTCACTTTGCTGAGACGACCTGAAGAAACAAATACTCTAACAAAAGAAGCTCCTACCATTCTGTCAACATTCTGATTTAATGCACGGGGCCAGCAATGGGCCCTCAAGGAGACCAGGACTTTCAAGTTTCTGAGTTCTCATTTCCTCGGATACTAATTAGAGTTGGAATTTCATCCAGCTCCCGGACAGAAACACACGGCACCAAACGCCACAGTGGATCTGAAAGGCTTTTGTAAACTGGTGGGTTATTTATGAATCGCCTTTAGCGATTCACACAAAATGAACAGAAAGAGGATGGCTTAACATGTTACCCCTTCCAGAAACATCGATATTTCAGTGAGAATGGAAATGAAAGGACATGGTTTCAACCAAAGGAACTAATCTCTAATGACTGAATGTAAGGCACTTAAAGAGATTAAGTTACCATCTCTTCCCACTGGAAAAGTCATCTTTCATAGCTTTTAAAAGACGCAGCCAGATTTTCTCCTTCTGCCCCGACCCCAACATCTTCTCCTGGTCTATGCAGCTGACCACACTGGTGCACCTGCTGTGCTTTCCTCCCCTCCATGCCCCTCAGCAACCACACTTTCAAGTGTACAGAATCTTTCTGACCTTAAACTCAGTGTTAAGGTTCTCCCTCGCTCTACCCACGCGCACACACACGCTCAGCAGAGAGCACATAGCACAACATGACCACCAAAACTTAGGAATAATACAACTCTTCATACCACTTTCTAACTAATAAAGAGAATGAAAACAGATGTGTTATCTCAGCCCCTTGCCACTGTGAGGTCTCACTGATTCCCTGGAATACTTCAGACAAATTCCAGCCTGTGCTGAACAGGACCCAGAGGAGCCTTCCCATATCCCAGATTCAACCTCAGACCTCAGGTACCTCAAAAAAACATGAGATGGGGGTGGGGGGGGGGAGAAAGCTTTCAAAAAAAGAAAAGCTATCTGGGCAGTAAAACCAGGTTCTTGAATCCAGATTGCTTAATCCTCCCTGAGGAGGATCCACATGGGAAGTACATCCTAGGCTGTTGAGAAAGAGAACATACTTCTTGCATTTTTACTGAAACCTCCTCCTCGGACTTGACAGTACACCCCCTCACAGCCTTTCCTCCCATTCAACCATTCCTGGGAATGCTTCCTCTTTGGCACCACAGGGCTGCATGCCCCTCCTGGCCAGCCCAGTCCCCACGTGCGCACAGAGAGGCCTTTGTAAGAGCCGGCAGTCCTTCCCCGCTGGGGAGAGTCCAAGACCTGGGAAGAGATTCCCTTCCCTAGAGCAGGAAGGAGGTGCCCAGAACACCTTCAGTCCTGAACTTTTCAACGTGGGGAAGGAGGTACCCGTCCTCTGAGTACAATCCTGGCAATGGCCCCTCTAAAAAAATGCACATCAGTATGAAATACTTTCATCTGAGAGCTGGGAAAGTGGCTATGGCTCTCCAGGGCACCCCATCTCCTATGCTACCCTCCCCATTAGATCCTATACCTAGAAAGGATTTCCACAGAAGACATCCAAGGGCAGAAACAGAAACAAGACATGAAGCTCATTCCGTAATCCCAAGAACAGGTCAGGAAGCCCTGGGAGCACTATGGTAAGGCTGACGTCACTACTGCCCTGGGATTTACACACCCGTGGTCTAAGCACTGCCCTCGCACCCCCCGGCCCCCAAGGACAGTCATACACATGCATACGTGTGCATCTGTGCATACACGTCTTTAGGTTTCTCTGTAGCTGTGTGTACAAATCTACATATACACAACCCTTCACGAGTGTGACTCAGTGGGACTATGAAGGGCCAAAAAAAACAAAACAAAACAAAACAACAACCCTACACTTTTGTAAAGCTTTCTTACCTCTATCAAAAACTGTTTCAACTAGGACTATATGGTTTCATTTCAAAGTCACAAGGTAGACTGGGCAGATAATATTAGCCCTACTAGAGGAGGAAATTAGACTTCCAATATGTTGTACTGGTTTGAATCAAAACTAGATTTTTATCTCAAAATAACTCTTGGTCTATTATTCTCAATCCTCCCTGCGTATTAGGAATCAACTGAGGATTTTCACCGCCTTACTATCGAAGGCTCTTTGAACGGAACGATGCCTACCCCAAATGGAGGGGCAGCATGATGTGGTGGGAGGAGAATCTGGAATCCCACAGACCAGGTCTGACCATCTTAATGCCATCACTCCAGTCACCAGCTGTAGGACATGGACAAATCCATTAACCTCTCTGAATCTCACTCACCATCTTGCTCCCTGTGGAGGCTGGTCTGCTTCCTCCACCCACCCCCTCACATTTGGCAACCGCCTTCCCACTCTCTTCCAATACCCAAAGCTACCCGCGGCCGGCTTCATGGGGATGATGGAGTCCCACCCTCATAGCTGTCAGAATTCAGTAAGACCATACATGGTTCTCTGCACCAGACACTACCTGGGATCTATAACGAGCATGACATGACCCTACCCTCAAGGGGTCCACTCCAGCAAATCACCTAACACTGGACCTGGTATGGAGTAGGTGCTCAATATTTTGTTGGAGGAACTAATAAGTGAATAATTGATTTCTGATAAATTTCAATGCCTGGGCTTCACCCTGGCCAACGGAGGCAAATGTTTGGGGATAGATGGGGCAAAGTAATTTTTTAAAGCTCCATGTAGGACTTCACTGTGCAACTGTGGACTTGGGCATAAGAGTACACCGTGTCCTCCAATGTATACCTGAAGCCAGATCATTTTGTATATTCTGTACCTTTTGTGTGTACACATGTCTATTTCTATAATTTCAGGATCTCCCAGTTTATCAGCTATGTAAAGGTCATTCTTTCCACAAACATTCAAATACAATAACTCAAGCTACTATCTAACACATGGGGAGAAACCCACTTACTTCCCTGATTTCTGAGGCATCCAGGAAGCATGTTTTCCTGGTTCATCTCACTCTAAATCCCCACAATTGCCAGTTTCTCCATCCCACCCACCGTCTTGCTTCCTGCAGAGACTGGCCTTTTCCTCAGCCCATCCCCTCACCTTGACCACTACCCTCCCACTTTCTTTCCATACCCAAAGCAATGATCTGCCCTACTTCGTGGACCAAACCTTTACTGAAAGTGTAATAGTAGGAGCTGTAGTCTCCTTCTAAGGAAAAGTTTGCCAATGAGTACTAAGACATCACTGTTCTTGAAGCTTCTGTCCTA
>PISX010007238.1:15556-90798 GCA_004024625.1 Mellivora capensis | reverse complement strand
AGAAAATACTGGTTTGTTAAACCTGAGCTCTCAGAGAAAAGTCCTTAATGTGTACAGTCTGACAGAAAGGACAATCAATTATTTTTTTTTTCATTTGTCACTTTTTTCTACTTATTTTTTTTCACTTTCTGAATTCTTCCATAATGCCACTTTTATTTATTAACTATATATTTCTATGTCTTGAAATGATAGGAAACATCATTTCTTCTAAACAAGGAAAATTTTTCCAGAAAATTTTCAAAACAAATTACTAATTAGAATTTTGAACAAGGTGTAATGCTTCAAAATATTATACAAGAGTAATATTGTTTAATATTATTAAGAATGACATCTTACTTGTTATTGATCTGAAAATTACCTTGGTTCATTCAGAAATAATAGTTTATAAGTTGGGAATAAACCATCAAATTTGGGAAAATGGGTCCGTCAAATCACTCTGATACATTATACATTATCTTCCCAATAAATCAGAACATAACTCATTGTACATTGAATGTAAAACTCAAATTTCAATCAGGCCTTATTTTAGGTTCCTGGACCCAATTCCAGTTTCTGTTTCTGTGTGTGTGTGTCTGTGTCTGTGTGTGTGTGCGTGTGTGTGTGTGATGGGTTATTTCCCACACAATATCAAGGAATTGTCTGACACCAGCTGGGTGTTGAAATTCAGCTCCATTCTGACACTATCGATGGTGTCAGATTCCACAATTTGAAGGCTCAGTCCCACAAGACTTCCCCCACCTTTAGACACCCCAGTCACAAGCCCAGACTACCCAGCTACAAACTGGAGGTTCCAATGACAGCTCAGGATGTCAAACACAAGTCCAGGTTGTTATCTGTACTTCAGACCAATGGCTAGGTTCCAGCTTACCCCTCTGGATATGATTAACTTGCTAGAGTGGCTCACTGAACACAGAAAAAACATGTTACTTACTAAATCACCAGTTTATATAAAAATAATAATAATAATAATTAAGGAACATCCAGAAAGAAGAGTTGCACAAGTCAAGATATGGCAAAGGGATGCAGAGCTTCCAAACATGCCCTCTCCAGGTGTGCTCTCCTCCCCACTTCTCCAAGTGCTCACCAACCCAGAAGCTCTCTGAATCCTCTCCTTTGGGTTTTTATGGAGGTGTCATGATGTAGGCAGGACTGATTAAATCATTGGCCATTGGTGATTAATCTCAATCTCCAGCCCCTTTCTCTTCCCAAGAAGTTGGGGAGTGGGACTCAAAGTTCCAACTTCCTGTTCACAAGGTTAATTCTTCTAGTAATCAGCTCCCATCCTTAGGTGCTTCTAAAAGTCACCTCATTCATATAATAAAAGACACATTTATTTTTCTCTTTACTTAGGAAATTCCAAAGGTTTTTAGTCCTGTATTGGAAACAGGGACAAAGACCATATATATATATATTTTTTTCTTATTATATATCACAGGCCCCCTCCCAGCAGCATAATTCCATCTGCTTTATAGAAGCAATATTTTAATGTTGAGAGATTTGGGATCACATACACCAAGGGTCAATATTGCACTGAAGCCTTGCTTGGTGATTTGCTTTTCACTCTGTTGAAAGGTAGACCATATTTAAAAAATCACTTTCATCTGATTTACTCATTCTTACTATTGGTGGTGGTGGTGGTGGTAGTAGTAGTAGTAGTAGTAGTAGTAATAGTAAAACTATTGCTTGAATGGCCAGAGGTTTGTTTGGTGTTTTGTTTTTATAGCTTTGTATATAGAAGAGATAAACCTAAACAAGAGGCCTTTATTATGTTCTTTCCATGGAAATAATTCACTGAGTTGAATTTATATTACCAAGATAGGAATATCTTCTAGATAACTATAAAATGTCTAATCATTGCAACCACTGCCCATTTTGTATCAGAAGTAAAAGGCATCTTATGTTAATAAGGCTATATTAGATACATTTTAAATTTACGGGCAGTGTTGTCAATTATATTTTTCTGCAGAGGTGCCTTAAAGTGGCAGTTTTCTGAAGATAATTTACTAAGAAAATAACGAACATTAGGAAATGAAAATATTTTCTCTCTTAAGGGCAACAAATCCAAAATAGCAGCCTAAAACTATTGTCATAGTCTAACAGGTAATGATGTTACCTGATCTCTGAAATTGAAAAAAATTAGTTCTGGGGAGAAATTGCTTATGTCCAATAACTTTTCCCATTTTTAATTGCAATGGAAGAGAATGAAATGAACCAGGAATTCAGGGTTTGGGAAAATGGAATAGATAAAAAGAGCTCAAACTCATGATAAAAATATGAAAAATGTCTAGATAGAAGAAATAATGGACTATTTGGATCAGGTTCTGCTTTTTATTAATGAGGAAACTAAGACTCCGATCTTGTTTTCATCACTTCTTTACTTTCCATTCTTTCCTCAGCCTCTCCAGTCAGGCTTTTTTTCACCCCATTTTATTTTATTTTATTTTATTTCTTTTCAGTGTTCCAAAATTCATTCTTTATGCACCAGACACCAGACCACACACCACATATGCATCATATGTGCCCTCCATAATACTCACCACCAGAGGCTTTTTTTCATACTATTCACTGAAACCTTGTCCAGGACATCACTGACACCCACCGTTTGCCAAATCTGATGATCTATTCTCAGTCCTCCGCATACTTGATCTCTTCGAAGATTGTAACAGAATTGCCCACTGCCTCATTATTGGGATACTCTTCACTTAACTTATGAGACACCGTACTGGTTTTTTCCTCCTTCCTTACTGATTCTTCTACATTTTCTCTGCAGGCTCCTCTTGTTTATGTTTGAGAGCCCTGACTCAGTTCTTGGTATTCCCTTTGCTATCTACAGCCATTCTACAATCTCTTCTATCCCCATGACCTTAAGTACATATGTAAATAATGATGATGTCTAAATCTGTCCCACCAGTTTAGAAGTCTCCCCTGGGACCTAGATTTTTATATTCAGTTACCAACTTATCATTCCTTTTCTATTGTCTAATACACATCACACATTGAATATAAGTTGGAACTTTTTTTCACCTTTCCCCACCCTCTCTAGTGTTTCTCACCCTAGCAAATAATGCTGCTATTCACCCATTTGCTCAGACCAGAATCCTTGGAGTCACTTAAAGATTTCAACCAATTTTTTATCTTCTATGGAGAAATTACTGATGGTTTCTCATCCCATTCATGATAAAAGTCAAGCCCATTGCCATGGCTTATGAAACCCTGTGTGCTCTGGCCTTGCCTAATATTCTACCATGATTTTCATTCATTCTCTGCTTAGTTCTCACTCTTGCTTTAATGCTAGCTACCAAATTTATTTTTACTTCAGGTCCTTTTTATTTGCTATGCTCTCTTTCCTGAAAATTCTTTCTAAGATCTTTACATAGCTTCTTAACTTCTTTTACATTTCTATTCATAGTCTAGCTCCTCAGGTAGGCCTTCACTGACCACCCAATAAGGAAACAGTGTCTACTTTCCCCATCCAATATTGTTAGTATCATTATCCTCCTTTATGTTTCTTAACAGCATTTGAAACTGCTTGAAAGATACTGTGTATTTACTTGTTTATTGTATGTTTCCTGACCAGATTGTATGCTTGAGGGCAAGGTCTTCCTCTTCTTCAGCACTATATCCATAGTGTTACAACAATGTCTTAAACACAGGTTGTTCTCAATAAATATTTGTAGCACGAATGAATGATGAATGAATGAACGAAGTCTATTACTTGAATGCTATACTTGACTCAGTTCAGCAATTAGGTTTGGAAGCATTGGTGTTTCCAGAGAGTGGGCAATATGTGGTCACTGTGCTTGTAATTATCACTCTTTAGAAGATGGCTCCTCACTTCCTTCACTTCTCCTCTCTTCTCCTTATCTACCCTCTCATACACCGGGTCAGTATAATCCCTGCCTTTCTTCAGCAACCCTCCACTACTACTTCTTTAGATACATAAACATACAGGACAGTAGAGTAAAACTGCTCTTATTTGGCTGTGAGTGGTGGTGGCATTACAGGCTAGATGGAAGAACTTTAGCTCAGAACTCTGCAGTCCCTGTCCTACGTGATAGATTTTGTTGGCCCACCTACAGAGTGTTTCTCAACTTCTCTGTGCCTGGCCAAAACAAGTATGGCATCTCAGTTTCTGTGAGTTCACTCTCCCTCCTTCCTTTCCAAAGTTTCTGATTTTTTTTTTTTTTGGCCACTGCTGCTGCTGTACATTTCTTTAAAAAACTCATAACAGAAAACTGAGTTCCCAAACAAAATCCCATACCATATGTAAAAGAGCATGTCCCTCTCTCAACTGGAGGTGTATTTTGAAATAAGAAAGTAACAGCTCAGCAGTCATTTGCCATAGCTTGCTGAGTAAGCTGGGCTCAGGTTAAAAGGGGGTTATAGGCTGCCAGCCAAAACACTGACAGCACTGCTGAATTCAGAGATTCAGAAACTCTATATGTCCCAAGGATTCTGTGTGGATGCCATGAATTACACTCCCTTCTGCTCTATCACTGAAAGTATCTCAATTCAGTTACCTCACATGGATCAAAACAGATATGAATTTTAACTTTAGAACTTGTTAAATTCTGTTGGAAAAAATATTCAGCACTCACAAAAAGATCATGGAAAAATAATGCTGTCAGACTGAAATGAAATCAGAAATGGACATAATCACACGTGTTTTGCATCAAATCTCTCATCAATTTGGATGAAAGATGACTTATACAGAGTATGTGGGTCATGATTGAGTCAGGGATAACTCTTGATGATGTTAGAGATGTAGTTATTAGGAGTAATAACAATAAAATTAAAAGAAACCAAAGGCAAATAACTTCAAAAGTATATAGTGTACATGCTACAAAATGACTAAATATGGTCAACACTAGAGGCTTAAATTGTTAATTTTTACTTCAATTTTATACAAGTTCTTGCAACTGAGGAGGAGTTCTTGAGGGCTGCTGATTCCAAGACTACATTATATGAGTCTATGTTACTTACTATAATGATGACAGTCATTGTCATGTGTGATTCTGTGAGTAGTAAAGGTTTGTTTTGTTCTGTTTTTTGAAAGCATCCCACTTATTTCTTATTAAACTTCTGATGAAAAGAATTCTTCAGGTCTCCCTCCCCCCAATAATATACCAATGCAGTAAACTCTGACAGGTTTCAAAGTAAAGTTTCATTCTGTAGGAGCTTTTAAGCTGTCTCCAATCTGAAACTTGGAGACATTTCAATCAGCATTTACATTTAAAAAATTCTTACATCCTAAGAAAATATTTTGCCTTCATATATTTAACAAGTACCCAGATATAATGTTATTTTCTATTAGAAACAACATTTAAAGGGGTAATTGAGAATGAAGTCTGCCTTGTGAATCAACACTTACTTTTGTGATCTTTATCTAAGATTTAAAAAGTAAATGCACAATTTGTTATCACTATAATCGAGTAGACAATTTTTTCCACAAGGTTACATCTGTTTACGCTATTTTATTATCTGTTGAATGGTGCGATATGAAGTCTCTTTATTGCAGTTTAGCTAAAGAAGTACCATGCCTGTGATGGAGCTGTCAATCAGCATTTAGTCATACAGTATCTATTTCTATCCCTGTTGTTCTTAGCACAGAAGGGCTATTATAGTCTACATTACCGCATAGCTACTTTGGATATAGATATCCTTGAGGGGCAGGATTTATTTTGAAAGGAGATACTCAACATAACATGACACATCATTCAGACATCTTTAAAAGTACACATGCAGGTATTTCAAAGCAAAATATAGCAAAGGCTAATTTTAAACATTTAACATTTTGTGAATGTGTTTCCTTTTTTTCTTACTTTAATAGCACTGAAAAAGGCCAAATGGGGTCATGTGACTTTTCTGTGATAGAAAATGTCTATTTAAAGCAATCCCTCTGCAAACCTTTGTGGCATTATCACCTATGAAGGGTTAGTTTTTGTTTAAGATATTATGCATGTCAAAATTAACGAGAGAACCATTCAAGGCCAAAGAAAGAAAAACAGTGCTGAAATGCATTTATAAACACCTGAAAAGTGAAACTTTTTCAGCTGTCCAATAATATATATTTCCAAGTACACTAGCATATATGGAATATGACTAAAAATTAACGAGACTGATTACAAACCACAAACATGAAAATCAGTCATGCAGCTGTATACCACACTGGATGTGCTTCCAGATGTGATGATAAAAATGGATACAACCTTTTAAAGCTTGAGTTTCAGATATGCTATGCATGTGGCACTCATTAGCTAAGCAAATGGATGTTAATCTTTATGACAGTCGATTGCTGTGCTGCATTCCTACAGAGAGCTTATCAGCTGGTCTGACCTGATCATCAAGACCATCATGACTTAATTTACAGGAGGATTATTTTCCTTCCCCTGCAATTCCATGGATTTAAGATGCACAAGAAAGTTTTTTGAAAGAAATGGCTGAAGCATTTAAACTTTCCTATTCTCCGTAGCGCTGCAGTAAATAGGTAATGGCATTAAAAGATTTAGATGCATGGATTCCATTACGAATCCAGCAAGACAGAATATCTAATTTCTCAAGTTCAAGCCTGAAAAATTAACCTCATTTTTCCAACTGATTTGATTTCCATTGAATAGCTAAAGATGCTCATATAAGATTTAGTCTTTCAAAAGAAAAGGCATTTTCAATCCATACCATATAAATGGTATCTGTAGTCAATATATGGTTAGAAGAGAAATGTCATGTCATAGCTTAGGAAGAATCAGAAGCCTCTCTAGTGTCCTAACAATCATTACTGCTCTTAGCAAAGTCATCATATTACGATGCTTGCCTACATACTCATGATATTACCATCAGGAAACTTGTCGCTTTGGGCTGCCTTGGGCTATTATAAAAGGCATGATAGAATACCAGATCTACCCCTCTGAAACTGAGTACTTGACATGCTAGACATAATGCGGGAAGAGGCAGTTCAAACTTCTCATGTAACTCTGTCAGCATACATCAACCTATTTGACAGGAATTTCTGTTTCTTAGGCAATTTTAGCTGGAGACAACTATTGTGCCAATATTTTCTTTTTGTGATGCACTTCATTGTCCCCCAGGGGTGGCTGATACCAACAAGCCACATGTGTATTTTAATAAAAATAGTTAGATAGAAACTGAAGATGGTCTCTTCAGAAAAAGACTGAATCATCTCTATTTTTGGTAAAAGCCTAGAGTATCATGAGCACTTAATTAATGAGTTCATGAAAGTAAGTAAATCACTTCCTTCCAGAGTTTTAGGTGCTTTGGAAGTAGGTTTAACACATTCAATTAAGTATGAAACTATTTAATGTCCTGAAGTTTATACTACGGCTTCTGGTGGTCTGGATTAAGAATTTTTCAAGATGTCTGACACTTCCATGGAAAATGTCATGAATAATGCCTAGATCAATAAATCTTAATGAAAAAATCCTAAATTTCAAAAATAGTAAGATGTTACTTTTAAAATCAATCTATTAAGAAAATTTTAACCCCAAATTGTGAAACATTCATTGACTATTTATGGGTAGAGTGGATCATGATAGGCAACATGGAAAAATAAAAGACAAATGAGGCAGACCATTCTCTCTTAAGAAATGATCATGCACCAGTGTGTGATGCCAGTGAGTGATACATGGTACAGTGGGCACCCTGGAGGGCAGGCAGGAGGGTTGGACTGCTGACGAAGAGCAGGAAGAAGAAACTTTAGCAAGTCCAACACAGCTTCTGCCCAAGTGTATTCTATAGAATATATGATTCAATACTAGATTCTTAAATATATTACTTCCTACCACCCTTCATGGGTGTATGTGAATGATTCTTCACAAACAGGTGCTAACATACAGCAAGGGTCAAATATTTCTGAACCATCTTTTTTTTTCCCTCCAAGGAATATCTCTTGATATAAGTCTCCTATTAAAAGAAATAACTTTGGGAAATCAAGTTCTGATGTTAGTTTGGAGATGCAAAACGGAAGTCCAGAAATATAAGTAATTTTGACATTAGATTACATGAGAGACATTTTAGATCTGAGCTAGAGTAGGAACTCTAGCTGGGGGGAAAATGAAAAAATTATAGATGTATTTCAAGAATAGAATGAGTAGATTTTGGTGATTAATTAGTAAGACATTTGTATGGCAGAGAGAGGTGCAGGGTTCTAAGTGAAACCTGGGAATCACTCACTCAGAAATAAATATATGCTGTTGCCAGGCTGATGAGGTCACAGAGTCTGTGAAGGGTGAGAAGAGAAGAGAATTCTATCTCTATCTTCATCTGTGCCTGCTTAGAAGGACCAGATACAGTGAAAAAAAGCTTTCCTAGTAAACTAAAAAGTAGATAGAACAAAATATGCATCTAAAGAAACATTAGGACAATGGGAATTAATTTAGGGGAGAGTTTCAAGGAGCAGGTTGGTTAGGGAAAAGACTAAAAAGATAGAGGAGTGTAGGAAGTTGGGTAGGAAGTTGGGCATTAACGTTGGAAACAGAATCTGGTTGGCAAAGCTTCAAGGTATAAAAAAGAGACAATGAATACAGACTTTTTTTCTCCCCCCAGAGTGGATGAAAAATTCCAGAGGACAATACGGGGTTGAAAAGAAAGGTTTTACTGTTGTTGTCTTTGCATTTTTTCCCCCAGTTTTCTTTTTGGGGGTATGACTTTCCTGAGTTTATATACTAAAAAAGGGCCTTTTGAGAGGGACACATTGGTGATAGGAAAGATGTAGAATAGCTGTAAAATTCTGATTGAGAATTGATTATAATTCCTATATTTAGTGAACATAGAAAACATAGAAATTAACAATAATTATTGTATTGAATATTACATACAATGAAATACAAAAAGTAGCTTTGAAAATCAATTTTGTTTATCTATAAGGTAACTAAGCCCTTTCTAATTTCTGGATGTTTTAATGGCCAATCAATATAACCTACGCATCGATAATATGAAAATATAATACCTATTGTGTCTAATAACAGCTAATTATTACAAAACAAAAGAGATTTTACAAGCCCCGTGGCAGGAGAAAGAGAGGGGATATCATAGACGATACCACAAAGTTCCATCTATTTAGTCAATCAGCCATTATTTTTTGAACACGTATTATGTGTAAGTACTCTGCTACATGGTATGAAAAATACAGACAGTTATAAATAAGATCTATATTCAAAGATCTTATAATGAATATGGTGAGACAAATCATATACATGTAAAATGCATCTGGCACTTAGAAGGATGCCAGCTTCTATGTTTGGGAACATAGCTTTGAATCAACAAGTGGAAAAATAGGGCACGTGGGTGGCTCAGTGGGTTAAAGCCTCTGCCTTCGACCCAGGTCATGATCCCATGGTCCTGGGATTGAGCCCCACATTGGGCTCTCTGCTCAGCAGGGAGCCTGCTTCCCCTCCTCTTTCCCTGCCTGCTTTTCTGCCTACTTGTGATGTTTGTCTGTCAAATAAATAAATAAAATCTTTAAAAAAAAAAAAAGTGGAAAAACACTCTGCATAGGAAAAGTACCTGCCTTGCCCAAGTACTTCACTTCATAAGAAAAAATTCTGGACCTTTATCAATTTCTTATCTA
Source organism: Mellivora capensis (assembly GCA_004024625.1). Taxonomy (NCBI): domain Eukaryota; kingdom Metazoa; phylum Chordata; class Mammalia; order Carnivora; family Mustelidae; genus Mellivora; species Mellivora capensis. Next base: position 81,215 of record PISX010007238.1, on the reverse strand, counting down.
TTACCATTTTGCCAAGAAGTCTATATGAACAGACTTATCTGAATAAATACATAAAATTTATAATTTAAAAATCTTTATGGATTGACACTTTAATTATGAAATTTCTTTACAGCAATACTACTTCTCTTAAACTTTACTTTGTTTGATATGAATATAGTTATACCAGTTGTACACCTTTTGGTGTTTTCATGGCATGTCTTTTTATGCCCTTTCTCTTTTAACTTTTTTACAGACTTATTTAACATGAGTCTTCTGTAAGCAGTGTACAGGTGTTTTTTTTTAACCTTATTAAAATTATATTTTACTTAGAGTATTTAATTCACTTAAATTTAATAAAACTACTGATATATATTTTAACTTGTTATTTGAGTATAGCTGACACAAAGTTACGTTAGTTTCAGCTGTACAACACAGTAATTCAACTTCTCTATATATTATGCTATGCTCACTACAAGTGAGGCTACCATCTGTCAGCATACACACTATTATAATATCACTGACTATATTCCTTTTATTTATATTTATAGGCCTTTGCTTCCTATGGCTTATTCATCCCATACCTGGAAGCCTATATCTCCCACTCCCCTTCACCCATTTTGCCCACCTCTGGCCCCCCACCCCTCTGGAAACCACCAGTTTGCTCTCTGTATTTACAAGTCTGATTCTGCTTCTTGTTTGTTTATTGATTTGCTTTGTTTTTTTAGATTCCACATATGAATGAAACCATACAAGATGGCCAACAGATACATAAAATATGCTAAACATCACTAATTATCAAGGAAATGCAAATCAAAACCACAATGAGATATCACCTTATATCTGTTAAAGTGGCTAAAATAAAAAGGACAAGAAATAACAAGTGTTAACAAGGATGTGGAGAAAAAGGAACCTTCATGAACTATTGGTGGGAATGTAAATTGATACAGTCACTGTGGAAAACAGTGTGGAGATTTCTCAAAAAGTCAAAAGTAGGAATATCTATGATCCAATAATTACACTGATATATTTTGGGTTTAATCCGCTATGTGTTTTCTATTTGTCCTAACCATTCTAGGTACATTTTATTTTTCCTTTCTTGCCTTCTTTTGGAAAATCTGAGTACTGTTTATTATTCAATTTCTCCCATGCTATTACTTATATTCATTTTTTACTACTCTTTTAATGGTTATTCTAGATATTACAATTTTCAATGGTACTTATTAAAGACTACTATATTTGATACTTTTACTTTCCAGACAAAGTAAGGGTCTTAGAACATTTAAAACATCTTAATGCCATTTATCTTTTTTCTGATTTTTTGCTCTTCCTGTCATATATTTCTACACATATTTTAGTCTTTTAAGAAAATTTTTATTGTAACTTGTATGAAACATAAAAGTGCTTCTTATGAAAAGTTTCATCACTGCAGAAATATATCATATTCGAAGTACCTCCTGAGAGGGAATTATTGAAACCAATTTGGTTTTCAGATAGTTTTAATTTCCACATTTCTACATGATCCATCTACTCTGAACTAATCTTTGTACATGGCATAAAATAGGGAATTTCTATTTCTCATGCAGTTATCCAATTAATTCACCATCATTTATTTGTAAAGACATACTTCCCCTCCAGAACTGTAGCAGTCACTTTCTGCGAATCCTTGTGCCTAACACCTAACACCAATACAGTCTTAATTACTGTAATTTTATAGTAAGTCTTGATATCTGGTAAAGTATATCCTCTAGTTTTATTCTTCTTCTGCAGGGCTACTTTGATAGTGTTCCCATAGAAACATTAAGATCAGTTTTTAAATTTCCACACAAAAAAATCTTCTGGAATTTTTATTGTGATTCCAGCAAATCTGAGGTCTTCTTAAGTAACAATTGACATACCAAGAGCAGTCTTCTAGTCGGTAAAGATGGCATATTCTTCTATATAATTCTTCTTTAACTTCTTTCTATAGTGTTTTTACAATTTTTCATAGTGAGGTGTTACATCTTATGTTAGATAAGCATATTTTAAACCCTTTAAGACATTGGTGTTACTGAGATAGTCAACATTCATTTGGATTTACCCATATAGTCACTCTTTTTGTTTTATATCTCTTCCTGCATACCTTTGTTTTTATCCTTATGAAGAACATCCTGAGTCATTTCTTTATTATGGGTCTGCTCTGTTTTTGAACCTGTCTCTAAGTAGAGACTTCATTTATGAAGAATATTTTCTATGTTTATAGAATCTATCGGATCACTGGAAAAAAATGTCACTACACTGTTTTCTGGCCTCCATTATAACTACTGAAAATAAGTTATTAGTCTTACTTCTACTGCTCTGAATACAATATGTCAGGATCTCTGGATGCTTTTAAGAAGTTAAAAGGTAAGTTTCCTTCCTCCATAGTGGGCTTTAAATTACAATTTGTAAGGATTTAGATATATCCATCTGTACAACAAATTAGAGCCCCAAATTAGAAGGATATAAAGAAGATGTATTAAAGTGGATTAGTTTTTTCTCTGAAAAGTATAGATTAAGAAGATATTATAAGAAAGTTTAGAAGTATGTGATTTTGAAAAATAGGTGATGTGATTTTGAAAAATAGGTGATGGGGACAGGTATTTGAAAATATTGTGAGACTAATCTGGAAGAGTTCTGAGGGGAGATGGCCAATGATATGGGGTATAAAGTATAGTAGAAGCTGGACAAGAAAAATAGGAAATTATACTTGCTTAAAGCTTTTATTTTTCTAGAAAGAAAAGCATCACTCAATATTTCAAAACATTATGTCTATAAGAGTTTAAGGTTTAAATTATTATACAGCAGTTAAAATCTTAGGCTTTATCTTTTTCAATGATCAAAGTTGGCACTTTCTCTAATTTTCATTTCTGTTCTGACCTGAATAAAAAGACTGGCATACTGAATTTAATAGCACTCAGTTTAATTGCTTCTTGATTTTCAACTCATTATTTGAGTTGAATAAGTCAAAATGTTAGAAGTGAGCTGGGAGTCCTGAGAAGTGAAACTGTGAAAGCATGCCTCCTAGCTAGCATGCGGAAAGTCAGAACTGACCAAGGTCAAACTTGACTGTATGTATTTTCACATATTTGGAAGGACACAACGAATTAGTATTTACTTCTCTTGAATCTATTCTCCTCACTATTTATCACAGTGGGGCAACCATCATATATTATATTGACATCTGAGTAGAGGTAGGACATGTGGGTGCTGATGGAAAAATGTGCCCTGACCAACATAATAAACGTGTCTATTACTAAAGAATATAAATGAGACTTCCAAACCCCTGAGCAGTTTCTAGATTTTTTTTTCTTGTGTCTATGTTCTTAAGTTAGAAGAAAGCAAGACACCATATTTATGATTATGTGATTAATAAGATGACAACTGAATTTTCAGTATAACTGCAGACGAACTGAGGGACAACTCCCCAAGGTAATTCATTAATGCAACTGGTTGCTAAAGGCCGAACAAAAATCAGTTATATTCAATCATAATCAGTTCACATTCAATGGAACCAAATTAGACTAGAATCAAATGTTGTTTAAAAATTAGAATAATTTTTAAATGTCTTCCTTATAAAGAAATCTGTAACACTTCGGGAATTATCTATACATTTATCTACAACTACTTAGGATGGTTTGCTAGGATCTGGTGGAATAAATTAAAGAATTAATTTAGTGAAACTGTGAAATAGGATACTACCAGTGCTCCATGCAATACATGCCCTCCTTAATACCCACCACCAGGCTCACCTAACCCCCATCCCTCTCCCCTCCAAAACCCTCAGTTTGTTTCTCAGAGTCCACAGTCTCTCATGGTTCGTCTCCCCCTCCGATTTCCCCCAGTTTACTTTTCCTTTCCTTCTCCTAATGTCCTCGTGTTATTCCTTATGTTCCACAAGTAAGTGAAACCATAAAACTTCTATATATTTTAAATCATTTTTTTCTGGGTAAACTCAAATATTTCTGAAGATGAATGAGTGTGTGTGTGTGTGCACACACATGCACGCACACACGTGCACAAGTATATGTGTGTTTTAGCTTATTCAGATGGGGAGCAACTGGACAAGATTAAAAGTTTATGTGAAACCAAAGTTTCATTGATAAATAAGAGACTGCAAATGCACAAGTCTGGAATGGCTTTTCACAAATGGTCTAATAACTAATGAGGATATTTTGTTGCTGTTACTATTGTTATTGTTATGAAATAATACCTATGATACAAACTCATCCAAGTTCTAATATCTTTCTGGTTTTGTTTTGCTTTTACCCTACAGAACAGAATTAACTTTTTCTTTCCTTTTGAAATACTTATCTTTAGATTGGTCATGCCCATCACATGAAGCATTGTTCAAATGAGAATCATGGTATCAATTTTCTTCAAAAGCCTCCCATTTTATCCCACTGGCAATGGATAACACAGTATGGAATCTGTGCAAACGAAAACTCCAGAAACCAAATTCTCCCCATGCTAACAATGCTTCCCTGGGGCATAGTGAGAAGGATCTCAATTCATCTCCTCTCCATGTTAGAACTAGACACAGGAAGCCCTTTAGCCACCAGCAATGGAGTTTCATTAAAGCCACTTCACTTTAGGTGTAACAAAGCTCCTTCCAGGAAGCAAACCAGAAACTCTAGTCAGACTGTAGAATTGCCCAAACATTGGGGTCCCTGCTTTTTTATAGCACAAAATTGTGTAATGGCACCAGAGGCTCCTTAATAAGCTAAAAACCCTATGGAGCAACAAAAATCAAGCTAAAGAGTCATGGAGTTTCTGATTGAAGCTGAAGTTGAATTGCCATTTCAATTCTTCCCTCACGAAAATTATCCAATTAATCTGCATGGATCTTTTTGGAAAAAATTCCTGTTATTCAAATGATTGCTAAGAAGAATGAATGGAGGTTGTTTTTCTTTCTTTCTTTTTTTTTTTAAATTACTAAACCTAGTACATTTAAAAACTTTTACTTCTCAAGTCCATCAGGGATGGAAATTCTTGGAAGAGGCATTTCTCAGGCTTTTTTTTATACTCCACTGGTATTCAAATAAAGCCATATAAAATTCCTTAAAGCCAGTAAAACCTGAGGGACGATTAAAATCACAGAAGTCAGAGACCTTCCCCCATGGGCCTTCTCTCTCTAAATCAGACTTTGAAGTAAATGTCACTGTGGGGAGAGTCAGCATAAATTTCACTTATCTAAAATTCCCTATTTTTTTCTCAAGCTCCCTTCAGGAAGGGCAGGAGCTAAATGATAACTAGCATGACTTAAATCAGCAGTGCTGATACTTTCTGAAGATCAGGCACAAAAAATAGTCATATAAGCAAGGAAGCCAGCTAGTACTTCGTCTTTACTAATAAAAAAAGAAAGAGATAGATCAGATTACAGCAGCACTTTACTATGGGAGCTTTTATAGCATATTGCACTATATCTAATATCCTAGTGTCCCCCCCCTTCAGTTCTCTCGTGTATAGAGAGACCATTTACCTCCTCTTACCCAGGAGCCAAGTACTTAGTAACACTTCCTCACCCCTCCTTGTAGCTGGGGTCAGGTTGCAATATGTTTTTGGTGTTGCCTTTTTTTTAAAAAATAAATTTTAGGTAAGGTAAGGTAAGAAAAGTAAAAATATTATTGTACAGAGGGCATACATATGAATCATAGTTTGCTTTAGCTCATGAAAATGACATGGATCTTAATCAGAAATTTCATATGCAGTTGACATAATATATACTCCATGCTCCTATCTAGTTTTTCTTCCTTATTCAGTTTGTACCCAACATCTGAAAATTGATACTAATGTTTTGGAAAAAATAGCTGCCTACTTTGACTTCTAGGACCTGTTCAATTTGCAAGAGTCTTTTATGTTCTGCTCTGAGATACTAGTTTATGTAGAGCATTGTAGTTATGAAAGGATGTATTGTTTAAGTAGTTATTAAGAGATCTGCAGTTATTCACAGTTATAAAAATTAAATTATGGTGGGCTATCTAATTTTTGTGCAATTATAAAGAGAAATGTAACATTACATTTCAATTAGGGTATTGACAATCTCATATTTATATAACGAATAAGTGGCAAAAGACATTCCTAAAATATTTTAGAAGATGTTTCTATTCCTGAGAACAAAAGTGGTAAATCTTAAAAAGATTTTGTTGATGGGAATTCAGAAAATAATATTTATATATATATACACACACACACATATATATATATATATAATTTAATATACTACATATTTTATTTTTTACTGTGAGGAGTCAATAATCAATAATTGCACCATTCTCCCTGAGAAGGAAAAGAGCCTGTGCCTTCTATTTGAAGAAACTAAGGCAAAAAGATGCAACAGATTTGCTTAAAGGTAATATTTGTCAAGTAGAGGGGTAAACCTGTCTTTTACCTTGCAGTTCCAATAAACAAAATGATCCTACCGGCTTTCCATGTTTTGACATACCTGTGTCTGTCAGTGCCCTTCTCCTGGACACCTGCCATTTGAATCAAAAAGTCTTGATCAATTCAAACTGCTGTATTGACACTTGGTGATGTTAGAGCAATTGGAAGATAAACAAGTAGTAATAACCATTCCTTTCTAATGCTATTAAAATGCAAAGATATTAGAGATGGTTTTTCATAATAAGAGTCTTCTTTTTTCCTGGATCAGATACAGTAAACAAGAATCAAATATAGGCAGAAATATGTAATTTAAAATTTTATGTTACATTTCGTTGAAATGTTAGCTGAATAATATTGCTTTGGCACATATGTTATATTCATGTCAATATGTTTCATATGCTAAAAAGATCTATGCAAGAGTGCCTAGCCTTCCCTGTTTACAAAAGAACTAAACAGCTGTGTAAGTTCATAGAAGAAGAGAGAAATTGAGAAAAAGAAAGTTCTAGGACCTGTTCAGATTATTCAACTACACTTACCTAATGAATCTTGAGGTTTAATATAGAAAATAAAATATGCTTATGAGGAAAATATGCACTGGATGCTCCAATTGAGAAAGAAGAGCCATTTAGTTGAACGAAGTATCAGAGGGCTCTTTCCTGTTCTCTCTTCTCTTTTTTTAAAGCTGTGTTACAGATTTTCCATTCAGGTCATTTTTTAGGCTTCCCTTTGCCAATAGGTTAAACATGTAGTAACACTAAACATATATATATATATAAAAAAGACACACACACATATATCTAATACACACACTCATTAAACATTATACACACACACAAACTCATATAAGTTACAGTGGAAGTTATGAAATGAATATTAATATATAGCATTTGACTATAGGAAGAATCTTGAGTCTTTTTCTAATGTTATATTCCAACCTGGGCTCTTAGTCAGTTGCTAGATTTAAGACTATAGGCATAGCAACAGCGATGGAGGAAAAGTCATCTAGAAATCTAGTAAGGTAATACCCTGGTAACTCCTTATAGAAGTTACTCTTTTTGAATGGTTCCAGATCCAAATTTGGCAAGATAGTATTATAAATTTTTCATTGTCATATTTGCCTAATTTTGACCAATACACCTTTTTCTTCTCTTCTTCTCTCATTTTAGAAAATTAATTCTCTACCAATTCTGTAGCAAAAAGATCTACAGCACAGAGAACAGGTCAGCAGCAAATGATCCAGGGAGGTCTGAAATTTTTCTTCCTCAAATTGGCCTCCACATGACTTATAATAACCCATCAAATATTTTTTTACAAAGATTTTTTTAAAAGTCCTCTATACTATCAGAAAGAAAACACTGAATAACATTGGTTTGTGCCTAAATATTGCAAAGATAAAATTGTCTGCACTGTAAATCATACTGGTTTTTCAACAATTTACCTCAAATTTGTGAATGAAATAAAGTTTATGTTATAGCCACGCTAGAAGCATTGTTTGCTCTTTTTTTTCCTGAATAGTCAATGAAATGTTACATTTCTCGTAAGTATTCTTGAATATGTAGAATGTATACTGCTGTATAAGGAGTATTGGAGTAACCTGTATCTTTTAATCTGCATAGCCATTTCTTTCTTGTGATCCTATAGGATAGGATTTCTTGGCTGTTAAGTGCCTTTTTATTTTTCTGAGTTGATCTTGGAAATGGAGTGTTTGAGATTTTAGTTTATCTTGATACAAGCCAACCCATACCTGCTTAGAATACTTGAGTTTTATATCTAAGAGCTTAATTACTAGATCCCTGGATAGAAGCTGTGCTACCAAATCCTTAAAAAATAATGACAAGATAATTCTAAGTAAGACTTTCTTTAATCTTATTATCTATATATCTCAGACATTACTCACTTTACTAGAAAGTTTGGATTAGGGAAATAAAAATTGAAGACTTTAGTGAGTGATATTAATGGGGCATTTTTCCATTTTTCATCATTTTTGCCATCAAATACTGAGCAACAAATATGCTGATAACATTATGGCATATATGGAGAGTGATTCTTACATTTATGATTATAAATATCCCAAATATGAATCATATATTTTATGTTCCTAATTTTTAAAACATGAGTTGATAATAGCACAGATATTTTGTTTTTCATTTCCACTACAGAATTCCATTCTATAAATATAATTTATAGAAAGCAATTTACCATTTTAAGCACATGGATGAAAATACTGCCACATAGAGGGACTGAAATTTATTCTGAAAATAAATTACTTCAGCAATGGGGGTGAAAGCCCCCATGAGGAAATCATGAAGTGGAAACAGTCCACATGCCTATACAAGGAGAAACCTTTTTAGCGTGAGGAAACTGCAATACATGTGGCACTTGTAGGTACATTAAGATAAAACATCCAGGAGCCAGTAAATTTTGTCATGCTGTCAGAGTGTTCGGCGGTACATATGAGCTGTCGCGCTTCAGTCATCAACATCCAAAAAAGCTTAGCATTTTAGAAAACAACTTTCCATAGAAACAATTCAACTTCATACTAACAGGCATATGGATACTAACAGAATAAGTAAAATAGCAGTTGTCAGTCTCTCAGTCTTTACGATCCTTCTTCCACCTCCTATTTGACCAGAGCCCTGTCAGCTCTAGCACCAATACCCTCCTTTTCTTTTTGCAAAGATAGAAGAAACGGAAGAAAAGAGAGTGAAAAGTAGATGGAAAAAAGGAATGAATCAGAGAAGCCATGGAGTACTAAAGGCAACAGGGCTTTGTGGTTCCCAGAATTCTTTGTGATCATTTTGGTTTCTATTTGCATTGGGTGTTCCTATGGGTTTCTCTTTCAGAGGCAGAAAGAAAAATATTGAGAAAGTATGTGTACTCATCTTCCTCCAGGACACCTTTATTTACAGTACATTCTAGAAACACCTTTCATATAAAGCACTGGCCCAGATGTGATCTTCTGTATGAAACTCAAAAAAATCTAGGAATTTTTTAAAATTAGGGGAAGAAACTCTATCAGCAACTTCACCCCCACACCAAAAAGATTCTGACATATGAGATTCTGATTTCCCTAGTGCTTAGAGTTAGTTCAGTTCTGTCATTCCAAATTCGAAACCAGGAAAAATATTAGATTGGCTGAGGTACACTTGTTGATTCTGTAATTCCTTTATTCTATAGAAATCCATTCTATATTCTTAAAATATACTGGTATATACAGCTAAAAATAATTAATGCTTCAGCATTGTACTAGTTATATCCTCCTTCTCTCTTAAAACAAGATTTCTCATACTTACTTACTTTTCATTGCAGTGTACTTTTATGATATTATCATTTTGGGATAAAGCATTCAGATCTGATTCCTCAACAGGAATTCCAATACCAAAAAAATTAATTAAAATTTAAAAATTTAAAAAAAAATGAATTCTAATACCATGATTTTAAAGCCAAAAGCATATTTTGGTTATATATACATACAAATACATTTGGTTTTGGAGTTTTCATTCTGCAATTATAGGACACTAAGATGGTATTCTCCCAGAGAACCAAGAATGATTAAAATCTTTCTGTATTAATTCACCGTTAAGTATAGTTATGTTTATTATGTGTGACTGTGTACCCAGAGATAAGCAAGTCGTAGTTCTCATCTTCAAGGAGCATATAGTTTATAGGGAAGAGAGACAAGGAATGTAATGTCTTGCTATTCAAAATGTGTTCTAAAGACCAGCACATGTGCATCATCTGGGAGCTTGTTAACACTATAGGATTTCAGGACATCCCTTAGACATACTGATTCAGAACATACATTTTTCACAAACTCCCCAGGTAATCTGTAGACACTTTAGAGTTTGAGAAACACCACTTTGATTAGAATCTGAGCAGGGTTATTGTCCTTACACCTAGAAGAAACATGGAGAAGGACGAGTTTGCAAGTGGGAAAGTGGTGTGATGGGATGGAAGGATCCGGATGCCTGCATTTTGTGCTTCAAAAAGAGGACAGATTGCCAGTTAGGTACCTTTTACTATCATAAAAATAAATGTTTTAAAAGAAATATTTGTTTTTGAATGTTTTTGGTTTACATATTATCTGGAAAAACAGTCATATTACTGTTGACAGTATGTCAGTTTGACAGAAATATGATTGTATAAATCCACATCAAAAGAAAAGTTCTATTTTTTAAATTGTATCCATCTTATGGTTTGCTGAGGAATAAGTGACCATGGTGGCTTTTAAGAATGGCTTTGTCCATTTCTCAGTTCTTCAGTTATGAGTGCAGTGACAACATAGGAAACTTGTCTGCCTCAAGATCTCAGCCCAGACCACAGCAATAGAACCATTTCGCACAAAGAAGATCATTTGGAAATTGAGACATTTAAATTCATTTTCATGTTGTTTGCAAAGCTTCAAGTAGATATGGGAACAAAGATCATGGCAACATATTTTGATCAAGTCCATTTGTGCACATCAATACCTCAACCACACTCCCTCTGCCTCTTTCCACTGCCGCCTCCATCCAGGACACCATGAATATGTTGTCTATGGACAGGACAGAGTCTTACAGGGAAGAGGCCATTTTCTTTGCTTTCCCATTCCACGTTATGTTGTGTGTTTGAATGTTATCTCTTTCACATGAAAGACCAAATAAGGGATACCTTCTGAAATATTTTTCTGAATGCGACTCTGTGTGTATATATATAAATGACATGCAACAATCATATATAAGGGCTGACAAAACCATATAGAATATTAATGTAGGATTCCATGAGTAAGATACAGATACAAAGTTAAAAATAAACCCTTAATTTTTCAAGGTATGTGGAGGTATTAAATTATTTTAAAGTAATTCTTGTTAACACTTACCTTGTGTTACACCTCAAAAGGCAAAGATAGATTGTGATACAATACTTATTGCCTAGAGTCAAATTGGGAAAATAAAACATAGTTACAAAGGAAAAAGCCTTATTTCTGGAACTTGATCCAGTTATTTTATTTATGATTATTTGATTTCATTAAGCATAGGCATTTTTAACCTTTGCGTGTCTTTTTTATTCTTTATATATCAGTTTTCAGATCTAATTGTAGTTTGATTATAATTTATTGTCATTATTTATGTTTCATATAAGTTCAACTGAGGTTCTCTTCCTAGAATGAAAAAATTCAGGAGGAAGTGCCTGGACACAAAAATTGACTTTATAAATTAGAAAAGGTAAATGAGTTTTTATATATAATATAAAACTATCTTACAAAGGGCTCAATTGCTTTTCCCAGTAAGTTTTAAGTATCTCAAGTATTTCTGGATATCCAGTCCGATTACTCCCCCTTCGGAATTATAGCCCCATTAGTAACATTTTATAGGATTATTCCAAGCAGTAATTTTTATAGTAAATATATGATTAGAGTCATTTAGAATATACAATAGCCTTCATAAAACCTCTTCTGCAACTGCCAGTGACAAATTTGTTAAACTTAAAATCTTTCTATTTATATCTAGCTGAGAACTGATGCTTGTTCAACTGGGGTCTAGCCAGCAAAACATAATCCACTTCAATACTTTACAAGAAAGCAAACTTAATGCAGGGAACTGCACAGGAGATGGAATAACTGAGAACAACTGGTAACAATAGGGATAGAGTAATTTACAGATTAACACCATCAGGAATTCGCTGATATCCCTAGACTGAGGAATCAAAGAAAAGAAACTGGAAGACTGCACCCAGGATCTATGTGTGCCTCTCAGGCTGGATGACAGAACCATGGTAGGCCTGATGGTAGCAGCTAGAAGAGACAAGCTGCTACCACTGAAAGTGCTTAAGGAGAGGATATTCTAGCTGCTTCCCTTATTCTTTCCTCCTTCTCTCATCTTCACCTCCACGACCAACATAAACTGGAAGTCAGCTAGCATGTAAGCCAGGAAAATCAGCCTGTAGGAGTCAGAAGGATAAAGAATTGATCTGCCAGCAAACAGGCCTAAGTCCTGAAAAATAATCTTCCAGGCTTTTATAAACAATATAAAAACTAAAGTTTTAGAAGCAATTTGTGACAGTAAAGATAGGAATGCTCATATTGCCCTCAAACTCAGCACTCCTGAGAAATCTAGCACCTCCATTTTCACTCATCAAAGAGGGCAGTGAATACCAAAAGAAATCATAGCTGAAAGAGAATTATATTAATCAAAGCAATTTCTGGTGAAAGGAGGCATGGAAATCTCTAAGCAAGTTATAGAAAGAAAGCTACACTCTTCAAACCACTGAACTGAAAACAAAGCTTCAGATGATAACTTATGATTTGACAAAGATATTTCAAATTGCTCAGGAAAATCTTTTCTTTACAGTAATGTTTCAGGCTATTTAAAACAGAATCTCAGTTGAGGAACTAAACAAAGATGCTAGGATTGGACATAGAAGACAGATGAGTTTGGCTGTTATCCATATAAGAATAGAAGCCAAAATTATGCTGACTATAAATGGAGCCAAGCGATGTCATATAGATTTGAAAACCATGTTGTGCCAAGGAAGATGTTAATGTTTTTCAATTTTCAGGTTTACTAAGGATCATAAGTTGTTTGATTTCTTAATCTAGTTTACATATCCTAAATATCACTGCAACTTGCAAGCCCTCCCCCCCCCACCCCAACTTGTTTTTTAAATTCTAGATTTGACAGTTTGGTCTAGATTCCAAGCCTAACTAGATAGGCGGTATTTTGGTTCATTCAGATATATCTTATCGATTTGTTTTGCATGACTTATCAGAGGCTATTAACTCTTTGGAATAAGGATAATTTAAAATTATGTATAGCTCTTGCTTAGACTAGCAACTAAGTCCATAATGCCCTAGAAGGAAATATACTGGGACTTTACTGGAGGTGAAAGTTTCAAAGGATGTTTCCTTGCTTTCTCTTCCTTGTGCCCTGTAGCTGAGATAAAGAACAAGGATCGTCTTTGCTTAGCATAATGACACAGAGCAACCAGACCAAAGAAATATGTGGTGAAATCATTTGTAAGCATGGAATTTGTGAGCATATTTTTAACATGTTCAAAATCTCATGTGCACATGTATATTTATATATTTGGGGCCTGTTAACATTTCCTAATATTTTAAATCTCTGAAGTGATTATTATAATACTTGGTATCCTCAGATAAGGAATGAAGTTTAGCTGGAAAAGGAATTTTTCATAAACCTTTTAAAGGTTGCCATTATTTTCTTTGTAAATCTATGGATGATAGCTAAAATAATCAAAATCTTCCAGAAGATAAACCTCATAATGTTAAATGGCATTTGTATATTTGTACCACTACTTTGTTTCAGAGAGGACTTCCAGAGAGTTGTAAAGGTATATAACACGATGCAAAGTAGCACAAGCTAAAAAGTAGCATAAGAAAAACTAAGTGGTATTAGAAAAATATGTGTGTGGGTGTGTGTGAGTATGTACTGTAGTTTGTTTTTATTGTTAACAAGATACAAAACAACCCAAGTGGTACCATTAAATGTTCAAGTTATATAAGGCAGTGATAATGATAATAAATATATGCCAACATATTTTGTAAATATTATAGAATAATACACATGGAATATTATAATTATCTCATTTGAGCCTAAAAACACCCAGAAGAAAGAAAAACATATTGGATTCTGCTATTTGTTTCAATGGTTTTAAAATCAGAAAATCTGTAACTTTTTTCTTAAAATAGACCTTTAAACATCATTTTGCTCTTCCCCAACTCTGTTGTTAACACGACTTTCTTACTACGTCACATTTTCATAGAACTAAAGGTACTTTTCAGTAATTCAGTCCCCCAATTCAGGAACTTGGAATCTACTCAAAGCCTTAAGTCACCAACTGAATCATATCTCCTAATCTCTGCTCCGTAACAACTGTCAGATGTCTAAACTGCATCAGTCTGCATCCCTGGATCCCTCACATAGCCTGCTTTTTCTGCATATGCTTCCAGACCTCAGAATATTGCTGGTAAGATCTGTGGTCCTAGTTTCTTGTCTTGCTTCTCTTCTCTCTCCTCCTATACATCATCTACACATCAATTTTCCCAGCTCTCTCTTATTGCAGCTTCCAAGTTCTGCTGGATCTGCTTTGGGTCAACTGTGTGAACGGACACCTCTGCATTTGACTACTCCCTGTTGACCCACCTGGTTGAGCTGCTCTAATTTCTCATGTTTGTCCTCATCCCTCCAGACCCTCTCAGGATTTCAGTACATATTTCCTCTCATCTCCCTTGTCATCTCTTTCTAATAAGGATAGTCTATTCGAATTCCTCTTCCTTCTTCTATCAGAGTCCTTTCCAAAGTAACCACAACAGCCCTACCATAGTAACTTCCAAATTATGGGAAAAACGTAAGCATCTTCAAAAACAAGCTCTTTAACCCTTCATTCATTTACTTTCTCTGCTCTGCAAACACAACCACTGCCTTGTGGAGCTCACAGTCAGGCAGCACAAGAAATAATTAGTTTTGAAATGCTATATTAAGTTTTATGATGGAAGAATGTCTCAAATACTACAGGAGCCCCCAGGAATCTGGAAAAGGACAGGCGTGCAAATAGTAACTTTGCCACGAATAGGTGACATTTCAACTAGATCTGGAGGGATAATCAGGAAAATGTGCCAAAGGGCTTTAGAGGAAAGGGAAAAGCAAGGTTACAGGCTTGGAAGGCATGAAACATTTGATATAGACGGGAGTGTCAAAAAACTAGATAGGACCAAAGTGCTAGGCTTCGAATACAAGTAGTGGGGGGATGTCACTGGTCTGGTGGGCCACAGAACCCAGGATCATCTGAATCCCTGTGTTTTCAAGTGCTCACAACTATTCTCTCAGGAAAGCCTGTTATAATAAATAAATTTATAATAAATAATAACAAATTCATAATAATAAATAAACTAGTTCAGAAGTTAGTTTACTCTGACACAGGATTCTGCACTACCAGATGTTATAATGCACCCTTTGTAAACTCAACTACCTACAAAGGCCAGACAACAACATCAATCACTAGCTTTCTATCAATAGCTCTGCGATACTGATAAATAGGATAAATAGGGTACTCTGTGACATCTGGAAAATGGAGGAAACCCAATAAAAGGCTTGTTAACTAGTAGTTCACCACTGGATGATGGAGAGCAGGTTAAACATAGAGTCCATGTTAAATGTAACCTCAGGTTTGCCCCACCAATGAGCAAGAGAGCTGGTTTATTGATATAAATCTTCTGTTCCTCACTACTTGAGAGTTCTGCCTGGAAGCAACTCCTGCCATTAAGAAGGGACAAAAGATGGGACACCTGGGTGGCTCAGTTGGTTGAGCGGCTGCCTTCGGCTCAGGTCATGATCCTGGTGTCCTGGGATCGAGTCCCGCATCGGGCTCCTTGCTCAGCGGGGAGCCTGCTTCTCCCTCTGCCTCTGTCTGGCCATTTTGTCTGCCTGTGCTCGCTTGCTCTCTGTCAAATAAATAAATTTAAAATAAAAAAAAAAAGAAGGGACAAAAGAAAATTCTGAGGATCTCTTAACTGATTGATTTTGTCCTGTTTTTTTTTTTGCTATGATTTCTGTAGGTCTTCTTTTTAAGAATCACATGTGTTTTCTTCATAATAAATGTTTGTTTTGCTAGCATTATCCAAAATATATACTGTATTTTGTAAGGAGATTCAGTAATGTGTTGCAAACAAATGCATGCCCTTTGACCCACATAAGTCCACCTCAAGATGCTTTTCCTTAGGCAGTAATTATGAATATGTGCTAATATTTTTCTTATTTTACAGCTATATTAATTTTGGTAGAATTTTTTAAGAAGTTCTTATTTTTTTAATTGAGAGAGAGAGAATGAGAGAGAGCATGAGAGGGGAGAAGGTCAAAGAGAGAAGTAGACTCCCCGTGGAACTGGGAGTCTGATGGGACTCCAGGATCATGAACTGAGCTGAAGGCAGTTACTGAACCAATTGAGCCACCCAGGAGCCCTAATTTTTGTACAAATTTAAAGAACATTTAAAAATACATAGAAAATGAAAGATAGCAGCACTGCCACAATAGAGTCACAAATAGTATTTATATTAAATATAAAGTATTTTTTAAGAGATTTATTTATTTTTGAGAGAGTTTTTTGGGGGGAGTGGGATGAACAGCAGGAGAGGGAGAGAGATTCTTAAGCAGACTCTGCACCACGCACAGAACCCAACATGGGGCTCGATCTCATCACCCTGATGAGATAACCTAAGATCATCATCCTGAGATTACAACCTGAGCTGAAACCAAGAGAGAGAGGCTTAATCAAATGTACCACCCAAGTGCCTCAAATATAAAGTATTTTTAAATGAAATTATACTACTTATGCTGAAATTTTCTATATATTTTTATGATGTCATGGTTTTAAAATTTTTTAGTAAGTCTCATTTGTAATAATATTGTTATTCTAAGACATTCTAAAGCATATTTAAATAATACAGACCAATTCTTAAATAATTACACTATAGTCAGGCCCATAATATTCTGTCTAAGGCTAGATACACAGTAAGTACCAAATAGATGAAAAAAAAAGGCATTAAATACAAAATAGCTCAGGTTAATTGTAGATATTTCTCTTATAACACTGTTGGTGCCAAGCATGCACCATAGTACTTCAATGGTTTTCTTGTGATATACTTCCCTGCCTTTCTCCTCTTCTTTCTCCATACTCCATTGTTAAAATTTTGTTTTTAAAATTTACCGACACAGTTTCCCAAAAGGACTGTAGCAAAAAAAAAAAAAAAAAATCACTCAAATGTGTCTATTTGGAGAGAAAATTTGTGGCACACAAGTATCTCAAGGTTGTCCAAGTCCCGGAGCGTCTCCTGGAGTTCATACCCTCATTTTCTTGTTCCCTGCTTATTAGTGCTGAAATGGCCATACTTATCATCAGGTCCAAAGACATCTATACTCAGGCAGTCTTATTTCACACCTTCTATTCTTCCCATTTCCAACCTCCACTCTTACCTTTCCATTCAAGGCTAATATTTCATCTTTGGTCTGGTTCCCTTGCCTTTCTGCTTCCATATGAACAATTACGGTCTCTAATCAGCATTTGAATTTCCTAAGTCTCTTCCCTCTTAAAACAAAACAAAACAAAACAAAACAAAATTCTCTCATATCCAAGTTTTCTAATTACCAAACCATTGAGTTTCTATTCACAACAGACTGTTTTGAAAGAGAGGACTTTTTTTTTTTTCTCTCCCTAGTCCTCATCCCTCATTCACTCTTCAACCCTCTGTAATCTGTCTACTCAAGGGACCTATTCTCAGCAAGGCTACCAGGTAGTCCCTCATTTCAAAATTCAATCGTAACTGACAGCATTTTCCATTGTTCTTGGCTGCCATGATACCACAATTCTTTTTTTGGTTTGTCTGCTTGTTTTATTTTGTTTGGTTTTATTCAGTCACTCTTTGTTGTTTTTGTTGCTTTGTTTTCTGCATATACTGGCTTCTAAATTCCTTCTGCTGCTTCTCCATGTCCACATATTTTATTGTGTCTTCCATCATATATTTTATGATGCTCCTTACATTTTGCTGCTCCAATAGATCTAAGCAATGCCTCTTTATGTCTCACTCTACATACTTTGCTACAGTTCCAAAATTTTAACTCTTATTTGTTAATGACTGCAAAAGTCTGTAACTTTATTCCACATGGTTCTCCTGAACTCAGTAAACACCTATTAATTAATTCAAAAAATTATTTAATGAGTGTCTACTACATTGTTAAGCAAATTGCTACATGCTAAGAACACAATTATGAGCAAGGAACAAGAGCTGACATTTTGGTGGTGAATATAGACAACAAACAAATAAGCAAACAAATTTTAAAAAGCAATTTCTAAGGTTATTAGGGCTAAAAAGAGACTAAGAAACTAGTGTGATCAAATTACCAGGAAAAGGATGATTTGTCTTGAGAAAGCAGCCTTAAAGCTGATAAGAGATGAAATCAGGCAAAAGTGCCTGTTGAAGAGGGTTCCAGCAAGTACAAATGAGGCAGGAAAGAAGTTGACACGTTTGGGAAACAGAGATCAATGAGTCTGAATGTTAAAATTAGGGTATGATAGGCAGATGAAGTACACTGGAGCCATAAAGGTCTTTGTAGTCCATAACCTAGAGTTTAGATTTATTTCAAAGGCAATGAGAAACCACTGGAGCATTTTTAGCAGACTGATATACATTAATTAAAAAAATACTTATTTATTTTTTCTTTAAATATTGTATTTATTTATTTGCTAGAGAGAGAGAGAGAGCACGCACAAGTACAAGCAGGGGGACTGGTAGACAGAGGAAGAAGCAGGCTTTCCTGCTGAGCAAGGAGCCCAATTCAGGAGTCAGTCCCAGGCCTGGGATCATGACCTGAGTGGAAGGCAGACAGTTAACTGACTGAGCCACCCAGGTGTCCCAAAATACTTTTTTTTTTTTTTAAAGTATAGTACAACTAGAGAAAATTACAGACACCATGAGTGTAGAGCTTGCTGGAATTTTATAAATTGAGCACAACCAAGTAACCAGTATCTAGGCCTAGAGATAAAATTTTGTTTCTATCTCAGATGTCCCCTATGTTCTCTTCTAGATACTACCTGTCCCCTACCCAAAGTAACCACAATCCTGATTTCTAACACATTTATTTAATCTGCTTTATACTTTAGATGAATGTAATCATACAGTATGTGTTGTTTTGTGTCTGGTTTCTTTCACTCTACATTAAGTCTATGAACTTCTCCCTTGTCATTAGGTCTCCTGGTATTTTTTGCAAAAATAATTCTATTTGTGAAGATTCCACAATTTATCCATTCAACTGATAATGGACATTTTAGGGGTTCCCAGTTTGGGGAAATTATTAATAATACTCCTATAAACAATCTAGTACATGTCTTTTGGTGAATATATGCATTTATTTCATGGGACTATACCTAACAGTGGATTTGGGGTAATAATTCGTGCATATGTTCACTTTTATTAGGTTCTACCAGTTTTCTTTTCTTTCTTTTTTTTTAAAGATTTCATTTATTTATTGGAGAGAGAGAATGAGATAGAGAGAGAGTGTGAGAGGGGAGAGGGTCGAAGGGAGAAGCAGACTCCCCACTGATCAGGGAGCCCGATTTGAGACTCAATCCTGCTATTCCAGGATCATGACCTGAGCTGAAGGCAGTTGCTTAACCAACTGAGCCACCCAGGCATCCAGTTGTACCAGTTTTCTGAAATGATTAGATTTGTATGTGTGTATGTATGTATGTATTATATGTAACTTTTCATTTGGAAAATATTTCAAATATACAGAAGAACTGCAAGAACATTTTAAATATAATTCTACTTGCAATCAAATATTGTTAATATGTTCCCCCCCTTTGTCATTTGCTCTCTCTATATATGCATGTTACATTTTCTATATCACTTGAGAGTAAGTTACATAAATGATGGTCTTTTATTTCTAAATATTTTATTGAATATTTCCTAAAATTAAGGATTTTGTTTTACATAATCATAAGACAGTCATTAATTTTAGTAAATTTAACATTGAAACATAACATTTT
This sequence comes from Mellivora capensis, assembly GCA_004024625.1. Lineage (NCBI taxonomy): Eukaryota > Metazoa > Chordata > Mammalia > Carnivora > Mustelidae > Mellivora > Mellivora capensis. The sequence continues at coordinate 61,301 of PISX010007238.1, read as the reverse complement.
TTCTAATCTATTGTTGCTATTTTAGTTTTTTTAAATTTTCAACATCAACTTTATTTTCAACATCAACTTTTTTTTTTCTTTTCAGTGTAACAGAATTCATAGTTTTATACCACACCCAGTGCTATTTTAGTTTTATGAATTTAGCTACTCATGTCCTTTACAGCATTTCTTCATGCCAGTATAGGCATAATGTACTAGTATTCAAATCTTTCAGTTTCCTTTGTTCTAAGTTCCTCTGCTCTTTTAGTCCTCTGTGACACTGAAATTTTTGAAGGACACAGTTCCACTTTTTAGTAGAACATTTATCACTTCTGAGTTATCTGATTCATGATTAGTTTCAAGTTTATGCATTCCTGAATGGAATACTGCAAATCTATGTTGTGTCCTTCATAGATTATCATAGACACACAATATCTATTTTCTCCAGTCAAGGTTGTCTGATTTCTCTATCCTTATAGTCACTAGCCTTTTCCTTGCTACTAAAAAAAATGTGCATATATATTTTAAGACCATGAAAATATCCAGCTCTTCATCAGAATCCACCCCCTCTAAACTTAGCCTAAATTGATAATTCCTGCTTATACCAATGTTTACAGTGATGTTTGCAAGATGTCTTTATAACCCTAGCATTCCATTTACAGTTATCAGTCAGCACTTAGCATTCTACTACAAGCAAAAACACTTGCTATGCCTTATTTATTTATGATTGTAGGTTATATATTTTAATGAATAATTTTAGTTGCTCTTTAGAGTATGATTTAAGTGGGGCAAGAGCAGAAGGAAGGGAGATCAGTTACCTGGCTATGATGAATTAAGGCAAAAGATAAGATCTTAAATGAGAATGGTAGCAAATGAGATGGGGATAAATGGATAAATTTGAAATATGGCTGGAGTTCAAATATTCAAGACTGGCTTAGATAAAGGGATGAGAGATAAGGAATCTTCCAGGTTTCAGTCTTGAACAACAGGATGGCACTGCCATTGGAGAGAATCGAAAAAAAGGGTTGGGCAAAGATGGGGCTGATTTCAGGTCTGCTAAATCTAAGGTGCCTCTCAGACACTGAAATGGCCGCATTAGGTAGGCAGTTGTGTATTTTGTAACTCAGGATTTTGACCTAGATTGGAGCTATATATTTAGAAGCCAAGATCATATAGAAGTTATCTAATCATTGGGGGTTCACTTAGGAAGAGAAAGTAAGAGGGTCTAGGACAGATATGGGCATATTAGGGTGGGTTTAGAAGAGGGAACCAGTGAAGAAATATCACAAGAATATTGATTCAATAAAGTAGAGAAAACCTATAGAGTAATCCCTCATGGAAATACAGCGAAGGGAATGTAATGGCCAACTGGATGAAATATATTCATCCAGTTCACTCAATATATTCAATTCAATTCTTCCAAAAGCTGTTGAAGTATTCCACTGATACCTATGGTCATACCTATGGTGACTTGGATATCCCATAGAATATCCATTTGGATATCCCATAAGAATCTCCAAAAAAGTTAGAGTTATCCCTGAGTCCTTTCTATACCCTGTTTTTAATCTATCAGGAAATTCATTTGACTCTACTTTTGAAATATATACTGAATTTGACCACTTCACACTACTTCCCCTGCTATTCTTTCCATCTAATTCACCACTGTTATTCAACTGGCTAAATGTAATAACTTCATAAGTGGTCTCCATCTTTATGTCCTACCTCTCTTTGGTTATGCTCAACATAGAACAGTCCAGTGAAAAAGATAGTTCATCTTATGTCATTCATCAGCTCTTAGAATAAAAGGCACAGTATGTCTCTGACTTCATTTCCTATTACTTTACCCTTCATTACCCAGCCACACTGATGGTCCTAAAACATTCTAGGCAACAGTTCACCTCAAAAATTTTTTTAAAATATTACATACAGATGGAAAATAAACACATGAAAAGTTGTACAACATCACTAGCCATTAGGGAATTCCAAATTAAATGACAAGTGAGATATTTACTATACTCTTATGGAATAGTTAAATAAGTTATAGTGACAATACCAAATACTGGCAAGAATGCAGAGAAAATGGATCATTCATACATTGCTGGTAGGAACATAAAATGGTACAGTTTGGCAGGGTTTTTTTTTAAACTCATTTTTATAAAACTATACAGGAGACCAGCAATTGGTTCCTTGAGCCTTAATTTCAGAGAAATAAAAACTTAGGTTCATACAAGAATTGGTGTATGACTGTTCACAGCAGCTTTCTTCATGGGATGAACGGTTAAATGAATGGCAGTATATCGATACCACAGAATATTACTCAGAAATAATAAAGTAGCAAATTATTGAGAAAAGCAACCACTTGGATAAATCTTAAGGGAATTCCATTGAATGAAAAATGCCAATCCCCAAAGGTTATATACTGTATAAATCCATTTACATAACGTTCTCAAATGTCAAAATTATAAAGATGGAGAACAGATTAGTGATTACAAGAGGTTAGAATGGGAGAGACGGCAGGAGGGAGGCCAGTGTGGTTATAAAAAGGAAGCAGAAGGGTTCTTCATGGTAACAGAACTGTCCTACATCTTTACTGTGGAGCTATTTTGATAAAATTGCATAGAACTAATTGTATACACATACATGTAAAATTGGGGAAATCTAAATAAGATCAATGCATTGTATTAGTATCAATTTCCTGGTTGTGATCTTGTACTATACTTTTACACAATGTTATGGAGTGGGGAGGTGAAATGCAAATTGGGCAAAGGGTACATTGATCTGTACCATTTCTTACAACTTCATGTGAACCTACAATTATCTCAAACATTTGTTAAAGCTATAAAAGTTATAAAATATTTTATAATTGTGAAATATAATTATATACAGAGTACATGAATTATAAATATACAGAAGAAGGTAAAAGTAATTCCTTCCTTACACCAGACATAAAAATCAAATCTGGTAAATTACAGACCTAATGTTCAAAGCAATACAATACAGAATTTAGAAGATAATATACAAATATATTTTAATAAACTTGGTATTGAAAACTAATTTTTATATAGGATAAAAATTTTAAGATAAACATAGAGATAAATTTGACTAACTTCAGAAGTATTTGTCAGAGCCTTCTTCGTGCTGGCCCCTCTCTGGATGCCATTCCCTACCATCCCCATGGCTATTTCCCTCACCTTCTTTACCCAAATTTCACTGTCTCAGTGTAGCTTTCCTTGGCTACCCTAAGCAAAATTGTAATGCCTCCTTCCTGTTAATTGTTCCCATTTCCCATCTTTCTTTCCTACCTTTTTTTTTTCTCCTTAACATTCAACTCATTTAATATGGTGAACCTCTTTGAGGGCAGAATATTTTGGGTTTTTGTTTGTTTGTTTTAATGCTATATTCCTAGCACTTAGTCCAGTAATAAGTGGCAGGTAGTAAGCACTAAATAAATATGAATTAATGAAGAAATCTTCTTCATTCTTCTTCTTCTAAGAGCCTTCTCCGGCTCTTATTTTTTCTTTCTCAATTACCCAGTGCTCAAACAGAAAACCATGTGCCATATTTGATGGTCCTCCCACCTACACTTCACATCAACCAAGTCTGAGAAATGTCTTGAACATGTTTCTATCCATATCCACTGATACCTCTTAGTTCAGGTTGCTGTCATCTCTGACCTAGCCTACTGGGCCACCTTCTGACTGGCCACTTCATTTTTTCTCCTGTGTTATGATCCCTTCATGGAAGCCAAAGTGACTAATGTGTGTGTGTATGTATATGTATGTGTGTGTGTGTGTGTGTGTAGACACTTTTAAATTCAATGTCTCCCATGATTAAGGACATCTTTAATTCAGTGTCTCCTGTCATCCTCAAGATGAAATGCAAGTTCTTTAATGTGATCTCAAACCCTTCATTTCTCCATTCTCCAGCCATCTCCACCTCATTCCTGTAAAACCTCCTTCCCTTCTCATCCTCCCCCACCCACTGCCACCCCAATACTATATTCTTCCTCATCTGCTTATCTTTGCACTTGGCTCATTTCTACTCTCCCTTCAGGTCTCAACCTGAATATTTCTTTCAGGCAGTCTTCCCAATCCCCGTGACGTCCTGATTGAGTTCTTTCCCTCTCTCCCTGATAATGCTGCCAGAGTAACATGTAGTTCCACTATGATACTTTATCACACAATATTTAATTGCCTGGAAACTTGTATATTTCCTCCACCAGATATAAAGAAGGCGATGGTAAAGACCACGACGGTCTTGGCATTGATCCCAGAAGAATTTCTAGTACTTTCCAAATTCCTGCAATATGATGAATGTTCAGCAAATGTATGTGGAATGAATAGTGCCCTTCCCACTCCATAGTAAACCCTGAGTTTATAATGGAGAGAATCAACTGATAATAGAGTGTGAAATAAAAAAAAAATAGAGTGCTATGGTCAGAATGTGAGTCTTTGAGCACCAGGTGATAAATGTAAGTGTTGAATCACTAAGTTCACTTCTGAAACTAATATTGCACTGTATGTTAACTAACTGGAATTTAAATAAAAACTTTAAAAAGAAATAGAGCACTATGGTCAGAATTTGAGTCTTCATGAACACATGCAAATAGCATGGTCATGGTATTTTCTAGAAATCATTCACAACTTTAAAGACTTAAAATTCTTATCATGATTATTCTTAATAAAAGAGGATAGCACTGCAACAAATCGATAGGGCTATTTTTCTCCCACGTTTCCTTGGTATTATTACTTTCAACACCTGAGAATAGATACAAATGTAGACACAAAATATTAATGATCATAAAATTTCCACTTCAAAATATTCAGATTTTATCTATTTCTGAAAAAAATTATGTTGAATTTACGCAGAAGTTTAACCTAACTGAAATAAATCTCACATTAGGAGATTCAAAACAATGTCTAAATGTCAAGTAATGGTGCTATTTCTTATTTTTATTAACTCTGATAAACAAAATCTATGATTGCTTGCAAAAAAGATGACCACCTCAAAATATCTAGGTTTTTCATTATTTTCCTTCTTTTTTCTGATCCACTACTCCAGAAAACCTGAGAACTTACTTCAGTGCAATTCATAACTGCTGCTAAGAAGGGATATATTAAAACAAGGCCCTTTCCAAAATCGTATTTCTCCTAAAAAGTGGAATATTTATTTTACACTGAATATGGCAACAAAATTAAAGGCAAAAGTTATGGTATATATTCCTGAATATCATGGAATAAAACTGCTCTTAGATTCAGAGCTCACCCTGTAGTCAGTAGTTCCTAACATCTAATAATATCAGGGAAACATTTGATAACAGTCCTGACAATCATGGAGAAGGATGTAGTGAAAGGGGTAAACTTAGGCACATATGGCGAGAACTGCCCCCTATTCAGGACTTCTGGAAATTGATATGCTCCCAGATTGCCAAAATTGCAGGGTGTGATCTCCCTCTGGAGTACAGGGAGTTTCCCCTGGGAGATCCTGGCGCTAGGACATATGTGTAAGGACACTTACAGAGGAGAGGTTGAATGGACAAGAGTGATACAAGTTGTCTGATGGTCACAGAAAGTGAGACATTCTTTATCTTTCAGTGGCTGGGGGCATTCTGCCTGGAGAAACATTAGCAGATCATGGTCACACAAATGGTTACCCAAGAGTACTGGCTTCCCCAGAATAAGATCTTAGTCACTAAAACTGTTAGAAATTGTTTTTACTCCTAGTGATGACTCTAAGCTGTACACTGACATGATAAAAGAAAAATTTTAAAGTAGCATTTAGGGGAGGTGGATTGAAAAATACTAAAACATATTTATAAGGGATAATTTTACTATTATTCCCAAACAGAAATATTGAAGGTTAACAATAGTGCAATTCAAGATTCCTCAAGGATAGGGGTGCCTGGGTGGCTCAGTGGGTTAAAGCCTCTGCCTTCCGCTCAGGTCATGATCCCGGGGTCCTGGGATCGAGCCCCGCATCGGGCTCTCTGCTCAGCAAGGAGCCTGCTTCCTCCTCTCTCTCTGCCTGCCTCTCTGCCTACTTGTGAGCTCTGTCTGTCAAATAAAATCTTTAAAAAAAAAAAAAGATTCCTCAAGGATAAATCCAATTGTTTCTATCCCCTCCAAAATGGCAGTTATTATTTTGGCAACCAAGCAGTGTTAAATTTAAATGAAAGTTACATATGTTTTTGTATATGTGTAAATGTGATTCATGTATTACACATAGAACAAAGGCTGCTACAAAAAATTCCACAGAAATCCAAATGTTATAATTGTCATGAAATTCTATGGGAATGACAGTATTTCCAGAGATGTCTCATTCCCAGCAGAAAAGGGTATGGACAAACCAACAGAACCAGAAAAAAGAAAGGTCAAAGCAAACACAAAAAATTATAAATAAAAGGACATACTATCCAAAAGCTAGGTATATAGAAAAGACCATCAAAGAAGCAAACCTGGTCAGTTAGACTTTATCTGACAATAAAATAACCAACTGAGCCACCCAGGCGTCCCTATCTGACAATAAAATAAAAGCTGGGATTTCTTGTTTTGCTCTGTTTCTCACTACCACAATCACAATAGTCTTATGATATTTTAACTCTAAATATATATGTATTTTATATATATGTGTGTATTTATCTACACACATATAAATTTAAATGTATTTATATTTTTAAATATAGAATCTTTTGAATTTACAAAATATTAAAATTCATTTTCCTCTGAATGGTTGGAACATAAGCTACTCTGATTAAGTAAATGCTATATTTGGCTTAACTGAGATTTATTATATATAATGTGTGATATATCCGATTTCTAAGACTGAATATGGTAAACAAACACAACACACTTATAGCCTAAATATCTTTAATCTCTTACTTTTTGATGATTTAAACTATGCTTGTATGTCTTTCAATAAATATGTTATTAGAATAATTAATTTTAAATTCTATTTTAAATTAAAGTATCAGTAATAAACACTGAATCAGAATGCTATTTAAGTTTATAATTCTAATTAACAAAATGAAAATATTCCTATATTTGAAGCACGATTGTATTGTTTATCCTTATATTTGAAATTGGCCACTATATATAAATAATGGTTGTTCAGGCAGTCATTTCCTAACTTCTAATTTCTTAAGTCCAGTCCTTAATAGTTTTATTTCTGCCTTTAACTATATATCCCCTCTCACAATTCTATCACAAAAGAACTAAGATATTTTTAAAAAGGAAAACAAAACATCAAAATACTATTTACAATTTATAATACATATTGGGTCTACTGTATTCCTCATTGTATAAGATTTTACTCATTCATTCATTCATTCATTTTAGAAAAAGGGAAGGAGGGAAGAGGGAGAAGGAGAGAATCCCGAGCTGACACTAGGCTCCATCTCACAACACCGAGATCATGACATGAGCTGAAATCAAGAGCCAGACGCTCAACTGACTGAGCCACACAGGCGCCCCATAGTCTTCATTTTATAGACAAGAAAACTCAGTTCTGGGAGTCCAGATGCACAAAGCAAGTAAGTGGTAGATTCCTGAACTATCAGTACTGACTGCAAAGACAATTATTTTGTTCTGTAAAATGAGCCAATAAACAATTGGAACATGGAAGTTTAAAAGTCATGTTAAAAGCTAACATGGAAGTTTAAAAGTTTAAAAGTCAGAAAAATTGCTGTTAAGTTTAAATTAAATGGGGTTCTCTAAGCAGTAGTAAAATATTTCTGGAACAGGGACACTTTGAGGGACTTTGCATTCCTAGCAAGAATGAGTGAGGACCCAACCAACAGAGCTAAGACAAACTAACCACAAAGGTGACAGCATGAGTCAGGATTTGAACCCAGGGTCTCTGCCTCTAGAGTTCACTCTAGTAAGCACTGTTCTAAGATGATCTACTGCTAGTCAGTTTCACCAATTACTAGAAATGGTACTGAGGTGGTTTATTAAAAAATATCCTTTACTGAATAAAATTATATTTGTGAACTCCCTGCTCTGAAAAATACTAATTCCCTTCATACTACAGACTATTTATTGGCAATCAGTTATCATAGTTATCCAAACTAATGAGGAAAATTAGTTATGTAACATTAATAAAAATATGCTAATCCAATCAAATGAAGTATTTAAACAATGTGATACTTCTATAAATAGAAATGTCTTATATAATTTCAAAAATAAAGATTTTAAAAAGAGAGACATGTAGTTTTGAAATAGTTTCTCTAAATTGTGTAATATTAATTAATAGATAAGAATGAATCCTAATTATTAATTGGCTGAATGTAAATGGTAATTGTAAAGGTCTTGGAAGTGATTTATTCTCTTAATTAGACAAACATTTCCCTAAATTATTAACTACATAATGAATTTTCTCTACAAGCTTATATAAGATAATTCACATGCAGAGAATGCAAGCTTACTTTATTGTGAATTGCTTGAAATTCCACATAATAAGAATTCAAATTAGCATTTTCTTTTAGGTAACTTAACATAAATATGTGTATAATACAGATTGGGAAAGATTTATAATTTTTTAGATCTCAGAAGAAAAAATCTCAACCAAAAATAGTATAATGATGCCTCTGGATAATTATAATGAAGTAATAACTGACCTTAGCCGTGTACTAAACTGTGACATCTTGAATTCAGTTGCCAATATAAACTACAATTACCAAATCACTCGGTGGTTTAGAAAATCAAACCATATTCTTTCCAGCTATTCTTCTGGCTTGGCATTACCTTCTAAATTTCAGGCTTACCCAGGTCTGCTGTGGTGTAGCAACTGCCTACATTTATTGACAAGCAAATATTTTCTGATCTGTTGCCACAAAGGAAGGATCACCCAAACTGGGAGGCCAGATTAAAATTGAAATCCTGTCAAATGTCCAATTCTCAGCATGACTTATTATTTCGTATTGTCATTTTCTGTACCCACAGAGTTAAGTCTTGTTAATTTCAGCACATTTAAAAGAATCCTAAATCATGGGTTTAAAACTAATGGGGCTGAACAGACATTTATTTATCCTGCAAAGCAGGCCAATAAACAATTTTATGTTTCTAAATGCTAATTTGGAAGTTTGAAAGTCAAAGAATGTATTGCTAATTTTAAGTAAAATGGATTACTTCAAGTAGGCAGAAAAACAAACATACACATGCAGAAAAAATATTCTTGCATGATCCATGTGATGCCCACTTTTACTGACAAGACATAATAGAAAGTAGAGAGCTTCAGTTCTTCAGTTGACCTGTAGATGTAAGGTCTTGGGGAGGGTGAGAAAAAAGCATGGACATGTCTGCATTACCTCAGTTCTTTAGGTCTGAAACAAAATCCATGTCTAAAAACATTAGTTTGAGCTAATGGTCTAAAAGTTTGTCATGATTTACCTGGCACAGTAAATCTTTTTACACTTAAATCTTTTTTAGTATACATAACATATTAAGATTAAGAAAAAGAGACAGTGAACATCGATTCCCTTAAATGGAGTTCTCAGAAAGTCGAGAATTTACCAAGTCAGGCATATTTTCAGTCTTCATAAGGAAAGCTTTAATTTACAATCACTGTGAAACCCCATGATTCACTAAAATAGTACATTGTCAAAAGTACCAAACTATTGGGAAAAAGATGTTAATGTGATGATATTTCTAATTTTAGTCTATCCCTATATTACAGTCCTGTAGCACCTTTCCTCCAAAGAGATCAGGATGTTTTATATTTAGAAAAAGACGGAAATGCAAATCAAAGTGAAATTTCCCCCAGAATTATGTTGAAAGATGAAGAGTCATAAAAAAGAAAAAGAGAGATAAAGGGCATTAGAAAAAATAGAAGCATGAGCAATAGAATCCATAGAGGTCCTGGCAAGTAGTTTGACTTAAGTGTTATGTTTCTATACTCTCTAAATTTAATAGTGACGAGAGACATCAGATACTGTGTAAGGGAGATCTCATGTTTGGTCCAATCTAATGTGTCTTCATGTAGCACCATAATTTGGCCATTTTATCATTTCCCAGTATCATTATGGCTCATAATTTCCCTTGGAGAATTATAAAATAGCTAGGCTTGCTTCAGGAGTTTTATTTTGTGCAGAAGATCTGGTATCTGATGACAGTGGTAGGGAGAGTCACTCAGAGAGTACTTTGTAGCTATTACAGACATCTTTAAGACTTCAGGTATTTCTCAGAAGTTATGGGCTCTATAGCAGACTTTTGCTGTTTGGGTATGATAAGTGTTTTGTGATGTCAAAAGATGCCAGTGAAAATTTCAATAATTCAGAAACACTTAAATTTCATTTTTACTTGTTTAATGGTATCTATTTATAGATGTGGAATATGAATTAAGATGGCTTATGTTCAAATCTTACTACATTAACATCCACTAATTACTACCTGAATTACCTTGGGCAAGTTATTGAACCCCTCTGTACCCCAGTTTCCTCCCTCATCTGTTCAAAAGGACATAAAATATATCCTACCTTTTAGGTTGTTGTGAGAGTTACTGTGTGACACAAAGAAATAACTCAGTAAACTTTTGCATTAAATGAACAGGAGACACTTTTTGTTCCATCTACTAATAACAGTGAAGAAATTCAACTCACTGCCCCTTGACAATACTCTATGCCCTGTCTTTAGAGGGAGAAGCTCATAGTTTGGGAACCAAGACTGTGCTATAGGACCTTCCTTAAGCAGTTTTGGGATAAATCTTGACACAAGTAAAAGTTTATAGGGATATTTTCAGAGATAGTAAAGGGAGACAAGACATTACATTGGACAGATCTTGATTACTGCAGAGATGCTTTAACATAGACCTATATAGTATACAAATACAATAATGAAATAAATATAAAGATAGTAACCGTGTCATTTTTATCTTCTACCAGCAAGTTTTGTAATACTTTGAAGGCACAGATTCATCTGACTGTCACAAAAGTAACAGCTGAAACTATGTTATATTCTTTCAGAGGTCTGCAAAAATATTACTAACAAGAAGCTACATAATTAAAATATTGAGAATTGTATCATTTTGATGTTTTAGGATTTGATCAAGTTTCTTGAAAGAACTGGGCAACACTACCAGAGGCACAGAGAACTCCTTCATATGTTTCCTAGAGTCAGGGCTGAGAACATGGAGCCACATGACAATCAAGAAGCCCTGGGAACCCAATACAAGGCACTGGGAATTGGGGTTTGGTCCTAAACTCTACCCTAATCTAGCAAGAAGCTAATCTCACATGGGACAAAAATATCAAGAGAGCCTCCAATTCATAACTCAACACAGTAAATCCATTTTTGAATTCTCATTTTTGAATAAATCTCATTTTGAATTCAAAATCTTGATACTTGAAGATTTATCATTTTTATTTCTTAATTATGTTGACGCCAAGAAGACCTGAACTGATTCAGAGAATTTGCTCCATGGAAAGGTATCAAATTTGTTCAAACAGGTAGAGAACACTTATTAATATTCAGGTGTCTGCTCACCTCCTACAAATCCCGAGTAAACAGAAAGTTTTATGGCAAACAATTTTTAACCCATATTTCTAAACAAATACCTTCTGTTGGAAAATATAAATAATTGTTATCTTTAGCATCTGGTTGGATGCTTTGATTTAAAACCTGGACTATTCTGCTTTCTAGTTCAGAGTTTTCTTACTCTATTCATTTACACCCTCGTCTCAAAGACTTTCCTGAGATCAAATGAACATTCTGAATCCTCTAACGGGTACTGTCAGTCCAGCTGCCCTTCCACATGCACAGTCAGCACTTCAAGACTGGCACTTTTCTTCATTGATTGATAAGTGACACCACTTTCCTGGGTTCATAGTCAGAGACATAGGAACAGACAGTCCGGCTACACCATGGAGATTTACACACACACACACTCCAAATGAAGTCAGAGTTGGCTTTTTTTTTTAAATAGGAAAGCGATCTAATAAAAAATATAAAGGTATAAAATATTTTACACATCTAACAGTTTCATACACATAGAAACAGCTGAATTTTGTACTCTTGATTCTAGCAGCTTGTATCCACTCATTCATTCATTTATATAGTCAACAAATGAGTATTTCTCAGACATTGAGTTCTATGGATTCTCTAGGAGCTCCAAGTTCAGTAGAGGATGTTTCTAAAAGGGCAATAAAACATGTTGTGTTGCTAAACAATGTTCTTGGAGTAGAGAGGTCTGAACAATTAACTCCAACTGGGAAAGCTCTGGAAACTTCCTAAAAGATGTGGTATTTGTACTAAGTTAGGAGTATAGGTTAGCCAGGTGAGGGCACAGTGTGCATAGAGACACTGAGTTATGAAAATGCTTGGTGTGTCTAAGGCATCTGAGCTGAACTCTGGCAGGAAAGAGTGGTGAGTAACATAAGTGGTCAGAAATGAGTCCAGAAAGGCAGATGGAGGCCAATTTTGCACACTTCACATGCAAAACTACAAATTTAGATAATATGCTAGAGACACCTTACAACCACTAGAGATTTTAAAATTTGGGAATGGCAACTTTAACTTTGATGTTTTAAAGGAAATAATTCTGGGTGTTCTGTGGAGAATGGACTGGAGTGCAGAGTGAGACTCTGGAGACTAGATCTAACAATGTTAAATAAGATTGAGAAAGAAAAGCCTAGAGCTCCCAAATAATACAGTGGTGGAGAAGGTTTAGTCCCATATGGAATGTTTTAAAGAAAATAACTCATATGACTACTGATTGCCATTATCAAAAGATTTACCACTTAGCAGAATTAAAGATGTATGTAAAAATAATTGAGTTCCTCTGTTTCATTTTAATTTTACTGCCTCATATAGAAAGGAAATTTATTCTTGCTTTCTCTGCAACCTTACCTTTTTTTGCTAAATACACATCAATTAGATTTCTGTGCACATCACTATATTGTAACTACTTCGGGAACTGTCTAACCTCCTGGGTACCTTACAGACCTTTTCCATACCTTTCTGTGGCATGTGATATGGTTGACCATTTCCTCTTCTGAAACTCTGTCTTCCTTTGACTTTCCTGTCATTATTCTTCTGTAATATTCTGTATTCTGTATTCTGTAATATTCAAGGATATTATCCTATTTGTCAGACAACTTTCTCTCAAGGTTCCATGTTGCCTTCTCCTCATTGTCTCCCTTCTTAAATGCTGCTTTTCCCATGGTTCTATGTTTCACCCCCAGTCTCTTCTTAGTCCTCCAAGCTATTTAATTCACTTCTTTGTTATTAATCATTATGTATCTGGTGATGAGTCCAATTAGACATTTATTCAACAAACATGCTCCAAGCACCTACCTTGTGCTAGGCTCTACACTACTTGCTAGGATTCTGTAATAAATAAATCAAGCCTCATTCTTCAAGAAGTAAATTGCTGTTCACTTTAAAGAGAAGTGGGAGAAGCTCAACAGTAGGATGTGATGGGATGACAGAAACAAATTATGTTTTGTGAGGGATAGGGAGGAGCAGAAGTTAGTTAAGCAAAGGGATCCATTTCTGGCAGAGGAAATATGAGAAAAGTAGAACCATTCTATGCATTGAATTTTATTCTTTATCAGGATTTAGGATATAGAGTGGCAAACAATGAAGTTGTATAGAAGACAGAGTTCAGATGAAGCAGAGCCTTGTATGACTTGTTAAGAAGCTTAGGTTTTATTTTATGGGTCATGAGGAGCCATTGAAGTGCTGATCGCTCTAGCAGGTATGTGGAGGGATGATTAGAAGGGGACAATACTAGAGTGAGGGATCAGTTAGGATGCTGCTGCTTGATAATTAATATGAAAGAAATTAAAAGGCTGACTTAATAGATCTGCGGTAGTGGGATGGAGAGAGGAGGACAGTTTCAAGAAGCATATAGGAGATAAAACCAACATAATTTAACAGTTGACTTGATAAGACATAAGGAAAATAGACTATCTGGATAATCTGCTAGGTCTCCTTAATAGCTGCACCAACAACAAAGCAATAAAAGTTTATTTAGAGCATCACTGGGGGAGGGAAAAAGACTCACAATGCATTCACTTCTGGACATGGTCCATTTTAGAAGCTGATAAGCCATTCAGATTTTAAAAAATCCAGCAGTTCAGTCTTATGAGGTTAGAAATTCTAGAAAGTCTGGTGTGTAGTATTTACTAAGTGCTCTAAATGCTCTGTGATATTTGCTCAATTTATTCCTCCCTACAACCTTATGAGATAAGTACTATTATTGCTGCCATTTTACAAAAACTCACCAAACAGATTATAAATACTGGAACCAGGATTTGAATCCCTGGTTCTAGCATCCATGGTCTTAACTACCCTATCATACTAGTTTTTACATATATGCAGTAAATGAGTTGATGAAAAGTACTGACATCAGTCAGGGAGAGTGTGTGAAGTGATAAAATCAACAGGTCAAGGGCAGTGCTCCTGGAAACACTTAGCATAAACACTTAGCATATGTGGGAATGGAGGTAGAAAGTAGAAGTCTAGGAAGAAGACAGAGATAGAGGGACCAAAGACTCCAGTGTCATGGAAAAGAGTACTGGTTTCTCAATGAAGAAGGAGACAGCAATGAGGCCAGAACTACATCTCTAGGTACATTCTGTATCATCAGCTCCAAATAAATAATAAAATTCCCTTAGGACATACCCACCTTAATGCTTCTCAGGTATCTCAAACTCAACCTGCCTCTAGGCATCATACCATTATATCTCCTACTCTATAGGTCAGGGTCTCCTAATCTCCACTAGAAACTGACATTTTGGGGCTAATAATTATTTTTGTTATGTGGGACTGTCCTGTATATTGTAATATGTTTAGCAGTAGTCAAGGCCTCTGCCGAGTACATGCTCATAGCACCCTTCCTCAGAGTTTCAACAACACCAAATATTACCAGATACTGCCAAATATCCCTTGGAGCAAATAACAACCAGTTGAGAGCCACTGTTCCAGTCCCATCCAGATAACTTGTGGTTCTCTGAAAAAACAGTTCTGCACATACCATTCTCTGGAGTGGTCTTCTCCCTACCTTCCTGCCAAGGTGCTTTCTGCTCACCCACCAGTACTCAGGTTGAATGACTGTAAACCTCTCCTTGGTGCCATCACAGTACCCTTGTATGTAGTACGTTTATTCCACAAATGGCATTTTACTACAGTTATTTCTCTGAATTTGTTTTCCACAACTGGACGATTGCAAGTTCCTCCAGGCCTGGAATATAGAAGTTGTTCAATAATGTTTGCTTACATAAATGAATAAAAGAAAATATTTGTATTTTTTTTTACAAATATTTACACCTTTGTGTAATACTGTGGAATATTAACACCTTTGATTAAAATTTTACCATGAGAAGCTATCTTTTAGAAGCTAAGAAAGCATTTCTGACTGATTCTTTTATGTTATTTTTTAGGGTATACTTTATTTTTCTATGTCAATTTATTCCTGCTTGAGCCAATATCAGTAACCATCCTTGCTATTTTCATGTGTTATTAAACTTACGAATAATTATAAATTACATTTAATAATCAGAATTATGTTAAATTTAACAATATAAGTAATATAAATGTATTGTTTTAATCACTTTTAAAATTATCATTTTAATGGTATATTTTGTATATATTTTATTATTTTAGCAAATGTACATAGAAAATATGTGTAGGACTTTCATCAATCTTTTCAGTGCTCTTAATAATATGTTTTCTGTCTATATATTATTTTTTATCAGGGGACCACAAAACCAATTCAACTGGAAAATCCCTACATGCTTTAGTGTGGAAGGTAAATGTGGTCATTCCCATTTTGTATTTGAAGAAATAAAATGCAGTATTTTTCCTCGAAATGTCTTGACAATCCTGATTAGCACTAGGAACACATGTCACAGACTTGTTGTCGTGATACAAAGCTGTTAGAAATACTAACTGGGATAACCACCCTTAGTGGACAGGGCTTCAACTTTATGGGAACATGTAAGAAGAATCACATGTGGAATTAGTTGTCAGAGAATTTCATCAGGTCTCAAATTCATACTGAGCTAATATAAAACTTCCTTCCTCTAATGGTCTCAATGTTTTCTGTCTATGATTATCACAGGACTCCATTAAGATTTGTGACAAAAGAGAATCTGAAATGCTCTCAAGAGAAGGTTATCAAACTAAACTAACAAAAGAAAGTGCCTCTTATTAATAAGATATATGACTTTTTCATAATCTCTTTTGCAGATTTAAGTCTAGGAGCATCAATTTATCACAAGGGAATCATGCAATAGCACTGAGTTTTAAGTCCAAAATTACAAAATTCTCAACAAGTAATAAAATTGAGTCTATTGGCAGTTAACATTTTATGACATGCAGATTGAGGCCAAATCCTTGGTAGACCGGGGGGGGGGGGGGGGGGAGTGGGGGAGGGAGGGTGGTATTGCAACATTAAAAATATGAATATACTTTAACCTAGTCTTTAGGTTCCTGGACCCAGTTTCAATGTGTTTATGTGATGGGGGTTGGGGGAGTTCCCATATAACACCAAGCAATTCTGGAACATCAGCAGTATGTTGAGAATTCAGCTCAATTCTGACTGACATTATCTAACTACAGATAGTGTCAGATTCCACAGTATGAGGGTTCAGTGCCACAAGACGTCCCCCTAATCCCACCCACCACAGCCCTACTTCAAATACCAGTCACAAACCCAAACTGTTGCCTGTGCTTCTGACAAACTAGCTACACCCTCCAATGCAGGATCCTGGTTGTTATCTGTACTTCTGACCAAATGGTTAGTTTCCAACAACCTCCTCCTTGGATTCAATAAATATGTTAGAGCGCCTCACAGAACTCAGAGAAACATGTTACTTCCTAGGTCACCAGTTTATTATAAAGGATATAACAGAGGAACAGCCAGATGTAAGAGGCATAAGGCAAAGTATAGGGAAAAGGTGAGGAGCTTCTATACCCTCTCTAGGCATTCCACGTCTCCCCACACTTTTCCATGTGTTCACCAACTGCAAAATTCTCCAAATCCCATCCTTTTAGGTTTTTAATGAAAGTTTCATTACATAGGCATGATTCATTAAATAATTGGCCATTGGTGATTTGACTCAACCTCTTGCCCCTCTTCTCTCCCTAGATATTGTGTGGAGGGAAGTATGGGGGGGTAGATATGGATGTGGGTTGGGGGTACTGAAAATTTCAACCCTCTAATCATATGGTTGGTTCCCCAGCAACCAGCTCCTATCCTGAGATTAGTTAAGGGCTTTCCAAAAGTCACCTCATTAACCTAACAAAAAACACCTCTTTAGATCTTGTCACAGGAAGTTCCAAGGGTTTTAGGAGCTCTGTCCAGAAATGGGGTCAAAGACCATATATATATTTCTCATTATAAATCACAACATCATGCCTATGAATCCCACTAGTTACTTGTGATAGAAAAATGAAAAACCTTTCCACAGAAACAAAATCACCAATATGTATGGACCTACAAACAATTATGTTTATCACAGTGTTTTCTTCTGTAAGGCCAAAAAATGAGAAACAATTTGAATGGTCATCCATGGAGATTAACTGAATAAATTACGGTGTGTCTGTAATATCATGCAGTTATTAAAAAGAATAAAAGAATGCATTAGGTCTGTGTACTAATCTGGAATGTGTTCATGTTTTATGATTAAAGGGGCAAAGTGAAATTGTAGACCAATGTGTATATGTGATTTCATTTTATTAAAAAGAGGGAAAAAGAGGGGTGCCTGGGTGGCTCAGTCGATTAAGTGTCTGCCTTCAGCTTAGGTCATGATCCCAGGGTCCAGGGATAGAGCCCCATATTGCGCTCCCTGGCTCAGCAAGGAGCCTGCTTCTCCCTCTCCCTCTGCTGTTTCCCCTGCTTGTTCTCTCTCCGCCTGTCAAATAAATAAATAAAATCTTAAAAAAAAAGGGGGGGGGGAAGAAATAATGGAAAAAAGAAAATTTTTCATATATTTATATATGATATATGTGTGTATACACATGCATATATATATAAATATCTGCACATATTTGTGTAAGCATAGATATCGGTGTGGAAGGAATCATAACTGTTTCTACTTTTACGAGAGGAAGAGATGTAGAATTAAAGGGAAGAGTTAGGGAGACTAAGAAGTTGTAACAAATATATATTCCTATGTTATATATATAATACATACACATACATATTTGTATATATACTTGGACTTGTTACAATAAACAAATATTACTTTCACAATTTGAGAAAGTTTATTTAATATCAAGATTTTTTAAAAATACAGTAACAATAACAAAAATCACCTCCATTCCTAAGATCAGCTAACACATATATAAAGAAAGGACTAAAAATGTGTATTTAGTAGTAGTAGAAAAACAATAAAAATTCAACCATAAGTTAGTGGTAACTGTAGTGATGAGGCAGGAGAAATTCTGTCTCAGCTTTTGTAACAACATCAGGATAATCTATAAGAGAATCAAGAGAATGAATACTTAACTTGACTCAGGTTTTTCATTTCAGATGTTCTTGGACCAAATTTTGTACTACATTAAGGAAATACATTTTGAAAAGTTAAGCTGAAGTTAAATCGACAGAGGTCAAGCTTTGGGCCAATGGTTATCAGCCTACAGGTGCTTATCACACAGTGAGTGAACTATTTGAGTACACTGGAGACAGTGAAGTATGAGTCTTGGTCCTCTTGGTCAAGGAATTTGTTACTTAGAACTAACAAAGGAAATTAATTCTTGAGTGATACAGAACGGTAAGGATTCAAGAGCTAAATGATATGGTATGCACTTTTGATATAATAGTGGAATCTAGGAAGCCAGTGAAAGTGGTTCCAGAAAATCATCTGGAAGAAGGACACCAGAGATAGTACAGATCAGCTGGAGGAGGGAGTCAGCAGGGCATTACAAAATAAAGTGATCAGTGAGTACAACAACGGGAAGTGAAAGTAGGCTGGAGTCAGTGGAGTGACATCTGAAAAAAGGAGAAGACCAAGATCACGGAGTAGAGAGAAATGTATGAGTAGGAGAGGAACAGACTAGAAAAATAAAATGGTCCTAGAATGCCAGGTACAAGAGTTTAGGCTTGAGATAGAAAGCAGAGAGCCTGTGAAGATTTTTTTTTTTAAAGATTTTATTTATTTATTTGAGAGAGTATATGTGAGCAGGAGGGAGAGGAAGAGGGAAAGAGAATCTGAAGCAGACTCAACACAAAGCCTGACACAGGGCTTGATTTCACCACCCCGAGATCATGACCCGAGCCAAAATCAAGAGTCGGACACTCAACTGACTGAGCCACCCAGGTGCTCCAAGCCAGTAAAGATCTTTTGAGGAAAGCAATGTGCTGTGGAAGGAGGCTATGTCTGGCTATGTACATATAGAGGAGATAATGAGGAAAGCATGCTACTGAAACATTCCTAGAAGGGTAAGTATATATGACACCTCAAACTAAGGTTTATAACAAAACAACCAGATTGTGATCCCCTTGGAATTACCCACTCCTTTGTATTTTATAGCCTAGAACTGTATTATACATACAGAGGGATATAATAAATGCATACTGATGAGGAAAATAGAAGTAAATATAGGAAATGGGATGAAATTTTAGGGAAAAATTAGAAGGAACCTAGTTAATGGATATAAGGAATAAAGAGAAAGCTCTAATCAAATATGACTCCAAGTTTTCAAGCTTTCATGATAAAATAATAATAGTAATATCACTGAATAACACAAGGAGGAGAAAAAATAGTTTTAAGGAAAATCCAATAATTTTTACATCATAAGTCTAATTTTTCTAAGCAGCAGTATGATCAGTATCACTGTTCTAAACAGCAACAGTGATCAGTATCACTGGTGAAACACCATAACCTCTTCTGATTTTAAAAACAAAGGGAAGATGTAGCTCTTTGAGAAAAAGCATCAGAGCTACTAGTTGTGCACACACCACACATGTCAATTCAACAAACATGACTTGAGAATGACTGTGAATCAGGAACTATCCAGGTGCTTGAGACGGGAAGATAAGCAAGATGACAATTTGCCTTTAAGGTGCTTACGGTCCCAAGTGGGAGATGGACATAGTTTTGTAGAGTGACTGTTTCTTTAAGTGTTCTCAGAAGTGCTATGAGGTTCAACAGTGATGTAAGAAAACAGCTGGACATTGAAGGGAACTAAACAAAACATCTCACAGATGTTATTTGAGCTTGATACTGAAGACATAGCATAAATAGATAGTTGAAGAAGAAAAAGGGGAGAAAAGAATATTTACAAATGAGTGAGGCACCCATGGTATTACCTGCAAGCAAAGTTTCTAAAAAGTGACACTGCCCCATACCTACTGCTGCAGCAGCATCAGGGCAGCATCTGGTGCCCTTTTTTGGTCCCACCTAACCCAAGATGGATAGAAGAGTTCTCTAGGCATTTGCACAACAAAATTTTTAGTTGTCTGGAATGAAGCACGTGTCATTTGGGAGTTACAGTAAGCCATGTCCTGCCATTTAAAGTGAAGCACAGAAGCATCCACGAGATAATAATAGATGTGCCCACATATCAGAAATGAGAGTTGGAAAAAAGGACCCTCACAGTGCTTTAGTGCTCAACTCCATGTATTACTGAGGCCAACCCTCATTCTGGCTCTTGGCTTCCTTGGCCACCCCCGTTTATTTACAATAATAATTTCCTTTTTCTTTAGTTTTTTTCTTTCTTTCTTTTCCTTTTGTGTTCTTTCTTTCTTTGTTTTTTGTTCTGTTTCATTTAAACAAATTTTGTTAGAAGTAAGGGAAGTCGGGGCGCCTGGGTGGCTCTTACCCTGAGTGGGTTAAGCCTCTGCCTTTGGCTCAGGTAATGATCTCAGGGTCTGCACTGGGCTCTCTGCTCAGCAGGGAGCCTGCTTCCCCCTCTCTTTCTCTGCCTGCCTCTCTGCCTACTTGTGATCTCTGTCTATCAAATTAATAAATAAATAATCTTAAAACAAACAAACAAACAAAAACATTGTTTGTATTAACCAATTTAAAAAAAAATGTAAGGGAAGTCAGTTATATAAATGCTTCCTACACTTAGCCAATTCAATTTTTTTTTAGGGAGTGGTGAGGGCCAGACGGAGAGAGAAAATCTAAACAGGCTCCATGCCCAGAGCAGAGCCCAGTACAGGGCTTGATCTCATGACCCTGAGATCATGACCAATGCACAAAGAATCAAGAGTCGGACACTTAACTGACTGAGTCATTCAGGTGCCCTACACTTAGGCAATTCTATTAGGTCAGTCCACATACATTACTTCACTGAATTCCTCTCAGTATTTTTGGTAAGTGGGTGTTATTATTCCCATTTTATAGCTGAAGAAATTAAGACTCAGACTCATGCAGGGATACTAGCAACTAATTGGTGGTAGAACTGGAATTGTGGACCAGATCTTATTCCAAGGCCATTTTTTCCTCACGACACTATATAGCATTCCAAAACCAAAACAAAACCAAAACAAAGAAAACCTGCATGTATTAAAAACTCAGAGATATCAAAGGGCTGTGGATGTTCTGAGGATCTGTACCCCCTCTATGTAGCTGGGGAAAGGAACTCACAGGAGAAAGCTTTACAAAAAAGAAGCTTGAGAGTAGGTTAGGGTGAGCTCATGAAGAACCCCGTCATGCTAGGGAATTTGAACCTGATTTAGTTAAAATGGAGAGTATTAGCTCTTTTTCTCTGTTAAGTTTTTTTAAAGCCAAGCAGAGATGTTATCAGAATTTGTTTAAAAAAGATAATAATGGAAGCATTAAAGATAAATTAGAAAAGAAAAACTCTTGTGATAATCTATGGGAGAGATGGTAAGGCTTGGTATAAGGTAGGGGTGACAAGAGAAAGATGAGCTTAGATTACAGAGATATTTCAAAGAATGTCCAGGACTTAGGCCACTTGACAAATGGAAGAATTGAAGTTGATTCCATGGTGTTCAGCTTGGACAGCTGACATAATGGAGATTCTTATGACAGGCTAACTTTGAGGTCAAGAAAATGGCAGAACTGGGGATAAATTCCAGAGCTCTTGATCATGTTTTAAAATGGATCCTCTGTACTGCTATCTGAATCATGCAGACATTCGATTCTATCTCATTGGGTTTTAACTCTCTTACTAAGGCTCAAAAGACAAATACAAGGCATGTTATTTTGAGCATTTCCCAGTTATCACACTGACTGAACTACAGGTATATACTATTTCAGGTTTAAACCTAATATTGATCACGGAATTTTAAATTTCTTCCTCGGTGGACTGCTTTGGATCTGGATTCTTCAGAATGATGAAAGAGTTCTGTTTGGGAAACAAAAGCTATTCAGAACTGAAATGGGGGGGGGAAACCCTCTCCTTTTCGAATCCTGATTTATTATTCCCTAAGGCAGTCTCCTGAATGAATCTTTTTCCTTTGTTGTGTAAGAGCCTTCAAAAGCAGTGAAGAACATTCATTTTTCTACTTGATTTTGTTACTTTGCCAGGAATAGCACAGGGGTCCCTTTAGAGAGTGAGACTAAGGGCACTAAAATGGTTGGAAATCACTGAAAACAGTAGCAGGTTTATTTGAGCAAAACCGGCAGGGTGGTGTAATATACATTTTTAAAAATGCATTTTCATTAAAATTAAAAATGAGCTTCCAAACAAACTCTGGAAAGGGCTCCAAATACAGCCTTACAAACCCAAAATGAAATCAATAAAAAGAAACCAGCCAAGCAGCAAGTTGAGAAAACACCAATTAGAGATTTTAACAAACAGAGAAGCTCACTGTGGGGTACAGTTTTTAAATCAGACAAGAGAAATTTGGGCTTTTTTTCTCCACCTCAGCACTGCTCTACTGTGCTCTCCCTGGAACTGAAATTGATGGGATTCAGAATGCACCCCAGGAAGAAACCACAAACAAGCGGGTGCTTTCGGCATTATATCTGAGCAGATGAAAGCAAATATTATTCTGATAGCTTTTCATTTTGCCCTCCAAGGAGCTTTGCATTATTATCCATGACTAGGGATTTTAATAGTCAAACTACCACAAATTTGTCAAACACTCAATTTCTGCCTGGTTTCAGAGTGCAGCTTCCCCCCGTGGAGGTTAACTCAGGTCTCTCTAGCCAAGGAATTTTTTGAAGCAAATTATTTTTTGATAGCCTGTCTCCACCTACATCCCTCCATAGATGACCATACACTAAACAGGTAGACAGGTGAGGTCCATTTTCAGCCCACCTCCCACCCCAGCTATCAAACCTAGCTGGACACTCCTGGATGTAGTTCTGTGCCTAGCAGTGCCCAGTCTTCTGCTTCTCCCTGGCTGGTTCCCCTTGGAGTTTATCTGCCCCCCTCATATTAAAACCACCTTATCTTATTCTCTGATGCTCAGGAATAAAGCTCTGTGCTTCTTTCCAGGTGACACCATATAGACTACAGGAAAAATTACCCTGTCAGAGCTCTGGAGTCCAGTACTTTTGTTTTTATCAATTTCATGTAACAGAAGGCTCTCACAAAACCTGGAGAATAATAAAGCAATTTCTAAGGACCTGGGTGGCTCAGTCAGTTAAGCGTCTGCCTTCAGCTCAGATCATGATCTCAAGGTCCTGAGATCAAGTCCTACATGGGACTCCTTGCACAGTGGGGAGCCTGCTTCTCTCTCTGCCTGCCACTCTCCCTGCTTGTATGTGCTCTCTCTCTCAAATAAATAAATAAAATCTTTTAAAAAAGCAATTTCTATGTGTTGATTATTTTATTTGGTTATTTCTACTTATACATGCACATATTTATGCATATATCTGTGTGTATTTAAGTGCATACAGATGTATATTTGTGTGTAAACATGTTTGCGTATGCAAAGGCAGACACATATACATGTATGTGTGTGTGTTGTGTATAAATCTATTTTCCCCAAACCCTAAAAGCTGTTTTGTCTGAAGATATAGTTTTAGGTTCCTATACAATAGCTATTTATTAAACATTGCCCATATTGTTTCCTTCTAGCCATTAGCTTTAAGCCAAAGCTCATAATCCTTAGTGATATGGTTGGTTATAGAGATGTTTATTTGTCCAAGGCCCACCATTCTAAGACTGTACCTTGTAAGATACATTCAGAATCCCACCATTTTCATTATTTCCACTGGCATCACCCTCACTGCTTTCTTTCCTAGACATTTTCCTTTCTTCTACCTTTATCTCCATCTATCTGTTCTCAACACAGCATACAGAGTTATCTTTTTCAAAAGCAGCTCACATCACATCACTCAGACTTTCCAATGGCTCCTCATCTCCCTTAGGATAAAAAGCAAAGTCCTTGAATTGTTTACCAGGCTCTAAATGATCTCGTTCCCCTCCTGTCTCTGTCCTATTCATAAGCCGCTCTCCCTTAGCTCACTCAGCTCCATCAGCATTGATATCTTACTGACACTCTTCCCCTTAAAGCTTTCCCTCTTCCTAGAATGCTCTTTCCTTGGAATGCAACATGCTTGGTTAATTTCCTCACTTTCAAGTCTTTGCTTTAGTAAGGCTTACTTTGGCTTTCCTACTTCACACTGAACTTGCCCATAAGTACCCCACCACCACCAAAAAAAAACCAACCCCAAAACAAATTATCCTCTCTCCTGGCCTTCCCAATTATGCATTTTTACTTTTTTCTACAGCACTTACTACCTTGCATTCAATCTAATTTAGCTATTCCTTATCTTACTGTCTATTTCCCTTGACAGAATATAAATTCTCTGAGGGTGGGGAATCTTTGTCTAACTATGTTGGTCAATCCCTAAACAGGAGCTTGTACATAGTGGATAACCAACAAATATTTGTTTAAAGAATATACACCATCCAATTGATTCAAAATTGTGTATTTTTTATTTCTAATAAATGATTGCAGATGTATATATGTGCATACCATTTTAATTGAGTTTCTTAAATGAGCATGTGAGGAATAAAATTATTTTTATTTTTTGGTGGAATATGATTAAAGAAACGTTAGAATATTTTTAAAATGAAGGTTTTAATTGGTTACTGGTTCAGTAAACAATATTTAAGCACCTGCCCTCTGTTATGTATTCTAGGTTTGAAGTTGAACAAGCCAAGTCTCAGAAATATCATGTTGGGTAGAGAAGACTCCTTGGAAATAAATGAAAGAACACAACATAGGTTGATAAGTGAAGTGGCAGAATCATACACAAGGCACAGAAGTGACAAGCAAGAGAGTGATTCAGCAAAAAGTTAGGCAATGCTGAGGTTAAAACATGATCCCAGTACCTTCATGTAACTCTTAGTCCTGAAAACATATGTGAGGGTCCGAGATTTTGTTTATCTTGTAAAGAAGATCTGAATGCAGGGCTGGGCTCCTGAACCACTCTGTTCTTTGAGAGTTCCAGCTTCATTTAGGCCGGCTTTGGACAAAAGCACATAAACATCTCAGAGCTAACACAACAGGTAAGGACAGGGTACCACAGGTGAAGGAGGGGAGGAACAGAAACAAAAGAGAAATGACCCTTTTGCCTTTCAGATGATGCCATATGAAGGCTACAGAGTGTAGACATCAGCAATGACCAGCACCCCACAGTCTTCCTCTGATCTATAAGTAAAATAGAGAGCAAGGTCCACTGTTAGTTATAGAAGAGAGAGTAAATGCTCATTCTTGCCCTAGGGTTAAAGAGCTCCTGCCCACCGATAGAGCTAGCACAGAGAAAACTAACACAATCAAGTCTGTTATCTAAACGTCAATGTGGACCAAAAGATGAACATAAATTGTGTCTATTTATTTATTTATTTATTTATTTATTTAGTTCCAGGTCAAGTTTTGTGCTTGAATTAAGTTTCTATGGAAATTCGTACTCCATGCTGTTATGAAGAGACAACTCTGTTTCAGCAGGCTTTGGATTCCGGTCCAGGCTCCAGCCTGTCTCAAAATCCAAACAGAATCCTAAAATCTGTTCCTGCCTCTACCAGAACTTGCTGTATTTTCTTTGCCTCCTGCTACCACACAGTTGGATGGACACCAAGTATAGAAAATTTCAGCCTCAAAGGAACATTTTAAGAAAGTTATGAGCCAGATTCAATTATTTGTATAAGAATCATGTCTGAAATAATATTATGGTAATATACCTTGAGCACAATTTAAAATAACTCCCAGTTTATACCCCAGATGCAAATCAACTTGCAGGGCTAGTTTTGCCGTTCATTAGCTATTTTTCTTTGTGCCTTCGGTTTCCTATCTGCAAAATGGGGATAATAATTAAAAGGCCATCACAGAGACTTGAATGACCTCGATGTATTATTGTACAGTGCTAAGCATGGTACCTGACTCCGAACTAATGCTCAACTGATGAGACATATTTGTTGTCATAGTGATTATCATTTTCAACCATCAATCCTTAGTGTATATGTTTTGTGAGTTTTCCAACAGTACATTGGCATCTGAGCATTCTTTTAATTTTCCATACACAAAATGAATCCAGTGATTACCATTACTTTTGTGGCATGGCTATCCACTCTCCCTGGAGGGGAGAGCAGTAAAGAAAAATGACAATGACAATTATTTTAACAGGAGTTTCCTTAACAGTCTATGGCCATACCACCCTGAACGCGCCCGATCTCATCTGATCTAGGAAGCTAAGCAGGGTCGGGCCTGGTTAGTACTTGGATGGGAGGAGTTTCCTTAACAAAAGTGTAAGGTGAAATGTTTATTAATGAATCTCAACCTCATCTCGACATGAGAATGTTATCTGCAGAAGCTGATTAAAGCAATGTAAAAGGGAAATCAAGATTTTTTATGCCATAATATAGTATAGGCAGTACACAAATTTAGGAATAATAGTTTTATTTATTAATTATAAAATCCATTCATTTTGTACACACTGCACCCCTTTCTTTCCCCTCTCCTTTCCCTCTCATTAATAGATTTAGAACTGACAGTGCTTTCACTTCTAAGTATAAAGAATCATTTTCTTCTGAACATAGAGACAACTATGAAATCAAAGTTTAAAATATAGTCCTCTTCTAACAGTGATTCAGATTTCCATTAAACCTCCTCCCACCCTCTCAAATTAAAGTTTGAAAAGCAGAGCTCAGAAATAAACTGACAGGCACTAGTACTTCGTTCATTTCCAGCAAGGAAGCACCAATTTGATTTCTACCATAACAATTTTTGCTGTTGCCAGTGCATCAAATTTTTTTAACACAGCTTCTCAAGTGATAGAAATCATCCCGTCACTTTGTTTCACAAAATTGACACCCTGGGGAAATGCAAAATAGGGTAAGAACTTAAGCGAAGCTGCTCCTCCAACTCCTGCTAGGTATTCCTGAAATTCTCTTTTCCTCTTCAGCTAATGTCATCAAGTCCCAATTGCTTGTTGTTCTTTTCTCCTTGTTCTGCTCATGTGCTACAACATCCCTTGGCTTCCCTCAGCAAGCGAGTTGGTGTTTTAAAAAGTGTTACTCCTAGATCGGGATTCTACTGCAGGCTGATTGGAATGCAGTGACAAAGAAAAAAAAAAAAAAAGAAACTTGATGAAATTATTTCACACACAGAGCAATAAACATATGGAATACATTACTACAGAAGATGATTTAAAGAGTTTAAGAAACACCTGGATTTGTTTCTGGAGGCAGTGGATTAGAGTGATGTGAAGGCACACTCACAAAGCAGTGTTAAGGCTCCACCTCTTATTGAAATGGCACCTCTTGCACTTAGCAGGAGCACCAGCTATGAGGCAAGTCTATTTTAAGGGAATGATTTCTCAAATACCCTGGAAACAAGTCAGACTGAATCACAGGAGCTACCTTCCTAATGGGTTTGGCCTCTGGCTTTAAGGAAAGAGAGTGAATGATGGAAGGTTCTTCTCAAACCAGAAAGAGGGAAAGACTATCTGAATATGCAGGAACTAAAATTGAGCAATTTCTTGAGATCTGGTCCATGCCTACCATGTCAGCCACATCTCTGACCTCCTTCCATCTGCACTCCGGGCACGTTCTGAATTTGCAGAAAGTCATCTCTGTGGGTGCATGAGTATATCACCACCTCCTCTCCTAACTCTCTTACCTCGTTCTTCAGTCTGGAGGCCAACATTCCTGTGATGTCTATAGTCATGTCTTCCTCAATATTCCCACACCACATATACAGGTGTTATTCCCTACATTCGTTTATATTTACGTGCTTACTTTATTAATCTCTATTTCCTCAGCACTCACAAAGTGCCTGGCTCATGAGAGATGTTTAGTATTTTAAAATATTTACATTGCCTCACTTTGTCCCAGAAAGGATTTAAAGTGCTTGATAAAAATAATAGCTATGGGCCCCTTGGGTGGCTTGGTACAGCATGTGACTTTTGATATTGGGGTTGTGAGTTTGAGCCCCACATTCGGGCCCCACAGAGATTACTTGGGGGGGGGAATCTAACATCACCATACCTTTAACATGTACCTGGCCCTGTGAAAACGCTTTGTGTTTTAACTCATTTAATCCTCAGATGAGCACTGTGGTATAAATGAGTTTATCATGTAGTTCCTAGATTATCCCTATTTTGTAACTGGTGAAATAGAGGTGTGAAGATGTTAACTAACTTGCCCAAGGTCAGCTGGCCAGTGAAAACAAACTTGGAACAGGCTTCAGCCAGCTGGTTCCAGAGCTCATACACTTGGCCATGACTCTGTTACCTGAATGCCTAGCATAGCAGAGAAACAAAAATAGGAGAAGGTGATAAATAAACAGTTGAGGTCATAAAATGGAGTTCTTAATTAGGCTAATGAAAAATGCATATAATGAAGCCCTATGGAGTTTATGGTCAAAAGCACAGACTATGAAGTCAGCTGCCTGAGCTCAAATCATAGCTCTGACACTTAATAGGTATAAGTGAGCACAGGCAAGTTGCTTAAGTGAAATGTGCCTCGGTTTCCTTAACTGTGAAGTACTGATAATGTAATGAAATGTACAATGTACAAATGGTATCACCACCTAACTGTAATAGTAAAGTTAATTTACACATAAAAAACTACAAAAAATAAAGCCTTACACATATTATACTGGTTTTCAGCAGCCAATTAAAAAAAAGGTAAACTTAATCAATTACTCAAATAAAAATACATCTGTTACCTAGGAGAATATTCTTGATATCAAAACCTAAAATAGGGGCGCCTGGGTGACTCAGTGGGCTAAGACTCTGCCTTTGGCTGAGGTCATGATCCCTGGATCAAGCCCTGCATCAGGCTCTCTGCTCAGCAGGTAGCCTGTCCCCCCACCCTTTCTCTGCCTCCCTTACTGTCTACTTGTGACCTCTGTCAGTCACATAAATATATAAAATCTTTAAAAAAAAAACCTAAAGTAAATTTCTTCGATGGTGTTCACACAAGATGATGGTGTATTAGATCATGCTTTTATTCACCATCTACCTTTATACCTATTCAGTAGTAGATGCAGGTGTTCAAAACAGAAAGAATGATCACAAGACAAACATTTTGTAAATTTATAAGTGACCAGCTAAAATGATGCCCATTGACTTTATATATCCAAGTGAACTATACACATCCACCCCTTCAGTGAGTATTTGTTCAGCCTCTACTTCGTACCTCATGCTTTCTGGGCCCTACTGACTTAATGGTAAGCCACAAAGGACTAACTAAAGCCTCTGCCCATACTGAGGTTAAATTCAAATGAAGAGACAAATAATGAATAAATAAACAACATCAGGCAGTGTTAAGAACTAAAAAGTAAAATAAAGCAGATTAAGAAAATAAATAATAAGGGAAGGGGAGGGAACCTCTCTTATTTATTTATTTATTTATTTATTTATTTATTTATTTTCAGCGTAACAGAATTCATAGTTTTTGCACCACACCCAGTGCTCCATGCAATGCGTGCCCTCCACAATACCCACCACCAGGCTCCCCCAACCTTCCACCCACCGCCCCTTCAAAACCCTCAGGTTGTTTTTCAGAGTCCATAGTCTCTCATGGGGAACCTCTCTTTTAAATAATAGGGTCAGGAAACACCTCTCTGAGCTGGTGGTTATCGAAACAGGGACCTGAGTCAAGAAACATATCAGAGAGAGAGGTCTATTTTTCCCCCTAATTATTCCATCCTGAAAATCAGATGAAATGTTATCAACTGCTTGTCTAACTTCAGGTCAATAAGATCAAGTGTTCTTTGATGACTTATTCTGTAAATCTCCCTTACTCCCTGAGGGTGCAGCCAGATGTACATTATTTGTATTCCTTTATTTGTATTAAGTACAAATTTCCCTTAGAGGTTTGAATATAAGCAAATGAAGAAAATGAGTGGGACAAATTTCATACATACAATCTAGTAACAGTCTGAGAGTGATGTGATTAATTTAGTCTAATAAAAACCTAAAAAGCCTACACTGGAACCATCAAAAAGATGACAGTGAGAAACAGATACCTTAGAGGTGAACAACATGAAGCTATTTCAAAAATGTTTTTTCAAATAATGAGAGAGATTTTTCGGGGCCTGTTAGTTAAGAAGCATGCTCTTAAGAGAGTCCAATTTTGGGGAATGAAGTATTTTGAACCTATGGTAAAAGTTATTATATTCAGCTCATTGAAATAAGGAGAGACTCTGGACCTGCATATTTGTCATACTGGTGAATTTTGACCATCTCACACCTGAGGATAGAAAAGTTTGACCAATGGATCAAAGCTAAAACAATGTTAATATATTAGTGCATGTGTTTGCAACATGTAGTCTAGATTAATTCTCCTTTTCAGAAGAGTCACTCATTCTTTTTTTATTTCCTCCCACCTTGTACTTTGTCGAGCAATCAGCTATTTTCTAACTCTGCACACTAAGACAAGGAACTTCTTCCTATATTATGACTCAATGATTGTCAGATATCAGACTGATTTTAAGAAATTGAAGTTTTAGTCTTTAAATAGTTACATTCCCTCCTATAGACATGATCCTTGATATCTGACAAATTTGTGTTATTTGCAACCACGTTAAGTGAAGTTAGCAATACACTGCATACCATTACTTTCCTATAAAAGGGACACCATCATACATTTTTAGGTGCTAGTGCCTTGGCCTTCCATTCTTTTGATACTGGTTGTTTTCCTGTTCAATCTAAATTGCAAATAGAATGTTCTGTAGTGAAGGGGAACAAAAGGCATAGTCTTTTTTTTTTTTTAATTTCTTTTCAGCGTAACAGAATTCATACATAGTTTTACACCACACCCAGTGCTCCATGCAATGCGTGCCCTCCACAATACCCACCACCTGGCTCCCCCAACCTCCCACCCCCCCGCCCCTTCAAAACCCTCAGGTTATTTTTCAGAGACCATTTATTTTGTTCCTCACAATGGTGATGCCCTATGAGATTTCGTCATTGGAAGGATAGGGCCTTCGGTATTAAAATGCTCTGAGATAAAAATACAAATGGAATAAAAATACAAATGGAATACAAAATACAAATAAAAATATAAATGGAATAAAAAGCAGAGAAGGGGGGAAGCCTCTAAGGCTGACGACCTAGACTAAAACTACAGGGATTAAGTGTGTGTCTATTTCTCTGCTAAAATACTAGAACCTTGACAGTTTCTTTGCAGTTAGCGCATGTGCTTAATTTAGACTCCCTGTTTCAGCATCCAAGAAACTACCATATAAGGGTGGGGTAGGGAGGCAAAATAGGTGTTGGAATCATATGATGTCACATAGGCTCCAGCACAGCAAAGAGACCAAAGCTGTGTGAGTGCTGTTGCTTATGTTCTATATAGTGCTTTTCTTATTTATAAAGCTGAAGCATACATTCTATTGCTCTTGTTCTTAGGTTATCAGACAGCCATAATTTCCGATCTTTTGTTTGAAATGAAGGCCTGCCTGGAAAAATTGAGGGTGCTGCCAGGCTTACTAAAAGACATTTTTTGTAGCACACAGTATTTTTTACTCCACTACCCCACCCCTCAACTCCTGGGTGTAGGGGGAGGGGCACAAGATTTGAGAAAGAGACATAAATTATGAAACTGAAAACACATTAAAGCAATTTATGGACAGAATCTTGTCAAATGCTCTCTTAGCCGTAAAAACACTGACATGCACTAGTGTACCATAATGTGCATCTAAGCACACCTCAAAGACTATGTTCCCAGAGTAAAATTACTTGTGAAATACAAGCTATATTGAATTCCTTCTGGAGAAGGAAACAAAAGTTAAAATGCAGGTTACAGATCTGGAAGACTAAAGTAGGCAATCAAAATCGAACTTCTACACCAGATTCATTTGACATGATTTCAAAATAAACTAAGTTCAGTAAACCTGTTGGCAGAGAAGTATCATTTGTCAAACGATTAACAGAGGCACAATCTGTAATTACGAATTGCTGAAAGCAGGCTTAATGAGAGAATGACTCACTCACGTTTTGGGGTGAAGGGGGAGGGGTCTCAGAAACTGTAATTTGATTTACAAAACTCTAAATAGCTAATGGCAGGTAACTCTTGCCAACTAACCAGCCAACTCTTGTAAGCTCATTAACGGAACTCCATGGTCTCACTGAAGGATAAACCATATGGAGGTGTCACTAAAAGCTGGAGATGAGAGACTGTAATTCACGTTCAGTCCTTCTGTGAGTCGGTCATATGGGCACTGATTTGAGCCTTTGTTTATCTGACATGACCTGTTCTTAAGAAAGAAGAGAAAATAAATTTTTAGGCGGTTATTGGTTTTTTCCCCTACTGCCTCATACTGCAGTTTTCAACTAATTATTAAACTTTATTCTACACTAGTTTCTCCAGCTTCCCATATCTTGGTCACATTTTAGTTCCAGCAAAAACAACTGAATAATAGCATTACACAAGTGCCTAATTCAGTTTGCTTCAGTGCTGATCTTAGAGGGTTGTTAAGTTGCTATTCTATGATTTCCCTAGTGATTGCAAACCTGTGACTGTAAGACCATTTTTAACTCTTTATTCACATGGACCCTGAGAATGCTTGAGGGAACATAATGTGCGGCAACACACCTTTATAAGGCATCATTTTTTAAAGGCTCTATTTATGTTGTCCTTCTAACCTGGGTTCCATAGTAGTGTGTGTGTGTATATGTACACAGCAATTTTCACTCCATATCAATCTGGTCAAATAATCTCTAAAGAAATTATCAAAATAATACATGGGCACAGTTTTTAAAATAGTACAGAAAGCTATTTAATGATAAGCAAGTCTCCTAGTATATTTTTCTCTATCTTCAGTCCTATTTCCCAGAGACAGTTTTAACCATTTATGTGTAGAATCTTTCACGGCTCTAAATAATAAACTTTAATGACCAGTTTTTGATGTATTAAACCGTGACATCAGCTAGTGTTTCTGGACAGGACAGATGAAGATTTAGCTCAATTAGACCTCCTTCCCCATCATTGTTAGTTTCTGTTTTGAATTTCAGTAGTATTTTAAAACTTTTAAATAATATAATCAAATATTTGTTTATTGTATACAATGTACATAAATATATAATAAATATATATTATATATATATTATTTACTTAACATCAAATATTATTCACTAGTTTTAAATTGTACTTATTACCTCACTTTTAAAAAAAGGGTTATTAGCACATTATTCTCCCCCATTTTTCCTTCCTTGCTGGTCCATCTCTAACATTTTATCACCTATATTCTTAATCTTCTGTCACCAAGATTCATGTCATGTGCATTCTGTTTTATAACCATAATTAAGATTTTTTTTTACTTTTTCTATAGGTCAACACCAGAAGTTGCTAATCAGCATTGACATCATATGGTTTCATAAATATTGTTTACATGTGTGCTTTTGTTTCATTTCCTTTCTCATGGGTTTGATGATACAGTTTTACCACTAAAAATAGAATGTTCCTTAGAGTCATATTTGATAGTCTTTTATTACATTACTCCAATTGTTCAAACTCAGATTTGCTTTAGTTTGTTCCATATTTGGACTATGAGTATTTGATTCCATTTTCTTTCTATGTGTTTCCAGAGTTTCTAATTGAATGTATATAATACCCAGCTCCATAATCAATCTATCCCATTTATTTTTCTTCTTGACATCACTATTCTTAGCCTCCATCTGATAGTCTTACCATATATGGATTAATTGCTTTCTAGACCTAGTATAAAGGTTAGTTCTAGTCTTTCTTGTACCCAGTGGTTTCCACTTCCTTGTTTTTCTCCAAATGGATACATACAATTGAATTTTGAGGTTACCTTGGATTTGAAAATGGTTTAATTTTGCTTTCACGTTGGTTGCCCGTTTGATTAGGTAAAAAGCCCAAGAATTAAAAGCAACTCTCTCTAAACTTCAGAGGTTTTAACATTTATTAGCCGGTGTAGTCATGAGAAGTTTGATATCAGCCTAAAATCTTTAATCCTTTGTAGGTAATTTGTAATCCTCTTCACCGCTTACTTTGAGTTTAATCATTTCTCTTTGTCTTTAGTGTTCTAGACTTTAATAATCATGTGTCCTGCTATGTGGGTTTTTTTCTTGTTCATTTCTTATTTGTGTGTGTGTGTGTGTGTGCATGCGCGCGCACTCATCGTCGTGAGCCAATATCTGTCATTGCTTTGGATAGACAAAGGAGATTTTAAATGATGGCAGTTGTCTCATCCTTCTTACTTTACTAAACATGCCTTTAGCATTTTCACCATTCATTTCATCACAATTTTTACTGTTGAATTTAGATATACATTTTCACAATTTTTTTGATCAAAGTGCTCTTTTGAAAGAAGTTTTTAGGATAAAAGTCCAAATTCTTTTTTTTTTTTTTTTAAGTCAGCTGACACAGTAGAGACCCAAATTCCTTTTTGGCATATATTGAGGTAATCCTGGCATATACTGAGGTGATCCTATGACATCTTTGATGTACTGAAAAAAGTATAAATATATTTCATAGTATGGAATTGCAGTTGTAATTTAATACTTTCTGGTAACAAAGTAATTTTTAAAATAATATTGTGTGTTTTTATGTGCTAGTAATGGATTTACTATTGTAATATGCTACCATCAGTTCATTCAAAAAGAGTTGCAAATGTTATGTGTTCTGAAACATTTTATAGGCAGGGATGACAATCATCTCATCTTTGAAAATAGGAAAGTAAAGAATTCATCTATAAAATTATCTATGTCTTATTTTTTTTTAAAGAAATAGTACATATGATGGCTTATGTAATTATTGGCTTTTCAGATTTTCTACATTCATAATCTTTAATATCTCATATTTTTCTAGATGGCTTTCTATTTCACCTACATGTTTGAATTTACCATCACAGACTTTTATTTTGCATAATAATCTTCTCCGTGGCTTTGATGATATCATCTCATTTAAATTTTTTTGAATGCTTATTTCTCTCTTTAAACTTTCTTGCTTTGCCTAACTAAAGTTGCTCTATGTTATTTCCAAACCAATTGTTGAATATATTTACCAATTCTGCTTTTTAGTTTATTACTTCTGTTTTTGTCTGTATTAATTTTTTCTTGATATTCCTATCAACATGTTTTGATATCTAAAATCTTAAAATTTTAACGTATTTATGTCCTTTTTTTGTCTAATGAAAGCATATAAGGTTGTCAGTTTACCTCTGCTTACAGCTTTAGTTGTGTTTAATTAGTTCTAATGTGGAGTTTCCTCATTTTCCTTATTTTTGAAATATTCACTTTGTAATACTAATTGATCAATTGATTCAAGGACTACAATAAGATTTATTGATTTCCAAATTGACCTTAATTTAAACTTTTGTTATTATTTTTTAGTCTCCTCCATCTTCTTACTTCTTAAAAATGTGGTCATTTGGGGCACATGGGTGACTCAGTGGGTTAAAGCCTCTGCCTTCGGCTCAGGTCAGGGTCCTGGGATTAAGCCCCACATTGGGTTCTCTGCTCAGCGGGGAGCCTGCTTCCTCCTCTCTCTCTCTCTGCCTGCCTCTCTGCCTACTTGTGATCTCTGTCTGTCAGGTAAATAAATAAAATCTTTAAAAAAAATGTCGTCATTTATCATTGACCTTTTAATGTATTAAAATTATCTTTGTGGCTTAATACATGATTATTTAAATAAGTAATTATTGGTGCCTCAAAAAAGTATATTTTTTTCTGTCATAGTAAATTATATTCCTATATAACTTATTAATTACATTCTATATTCTACACCTAATTTATGTAGGATATAAGCATGTATGCATACCTAATGGTATCTTCTAAAAATGTTTGCCCACATATTGATACATTTAAAAATATTTTATTGATATGCAATTGGGAATGCAAATGTGAATATTGTTATATATTCATTGTAGATTATACCTTTCTGAAACCTTACTGTCCCATTTAATACTATTTTTCTTAAATTATCATTTTCCTAATACTAACATAACCTCACTTTCTTTGTGTTTTTCATGATCTTAAATATTTTTACTCATCAATTACTTCTAATTTTACTGTGTTACCTTATTTTGGGTGTAGATTATACAATATGTAGTTAGAATTTATAATTTTTTTTAATCTAAACCTAAGAGTTTCAACCATTTTATGGAGGATATTAATATATATTTATTACCATTACTGATATGTTTGTTCATAAGTCATTTTATTCTAATTTTTTCTTGAAGGTTTCCTTGTGATTTCATTTTATGTCTATTTATTTGTCCCTCTTTCATTCAACAAATATCTATTAAGTACATTCAGTATAATAAGAAATTTATTACATACTAATGAAACAACTGTGAACAAGTCAGACAGCATCACTATGATCATGGAACTCACTCCCAGAGAGGAAGTGTCTCTGCCAATGTTTATACATCATGAGCAATGCACAATGACAGGTAAGTCTGCTTGTGGATGGTGGGCACACCAGGCAACTGCTTTGGCAGAGAGAGTTGCAAGAGAAGTTTTCTGCAGAGGTAACAACTAAGCTAAATACTCAAGGATGAGGAAAAAGTCTGAGGACAGAGAGCAGAGGAAATTTGAGTTCAGTAGTGAGAAAAATATATTCAAAGACCCAAAGGCCAGAGTACCTACTATTTGAGGAGAATTAAAATAATTCAGAATGAAAGGTAGCATCCAAGAGGTACGTGAATGAAAATAAGATAAAGACAGGAATTTCATGTTCAGACCTATTGATTTTCAGGGGGTTTTTCTGTGTGTATGTGTATATACAAATCTCATGGCCCTGGAAAGATATCTAGATTTCTATACATGGAACAACTGAATCTCTGTGGATATTAATTCACCCAGAAACATGTGGAGATCAAGAAGAGATGAGGTCCTAGGAGAGGACAACAAGACTTGAAAGGACAGGCAACAAGGTAAGAGTGATCAAAAAAGATTGATTCAAATAATACCGTACCTGAAAGATGTGGTTTCATGCGTCACCATGATAGCTTTTCAAAAAGGATGAGTGAATCTGAAGTTTCAAGTGTTTCCACATGGAATATATCTTATTTGATAGACAACTCTAAGTTGAGATAACTATCTAGCTTCCTATTTGCTTTTAACTCCACACAAGTTACAAAGTATTGCTCCACCTGCCCTAGTTCCTAGCACTTATGCCCACCAAAAAATCTTTCTATATTATACTGAAGTCCCCCACACTGCAGGTCTTTCTCCATTTCACCTCTGTGAAAACCCTGAGACCTTCCTGTGTAACTGCTTTGAATATTTTGGTTTGTGGTTGTCAAAGGCATAATTTTTAAGTCTAAAAATTTAAAGTTTAAAAATTTAAGTCTAATTGCTGGGTCTATCAATGGCTTGCCCTTGCCTTAAGCCTCTGCTTCTTAATAGAAGTCACTTTTAAGTCTTTTGCAAGTGGCATCTTAACTGATGCTCTGCTGTTTTCTGAGGGAATGGAGCTGAGGGTTAATCTCTCATCTCTGCCTTTATAGTGTCTTCTGTGCCAGAAGAAATACTTCAAAATTTCTAGTGTATCGTCACATTCCACTTGTTTCTAATAAGGTACACATTTTTAAAATTTCATTCCCTAGATTATTTCCATGAGGAA
The DNA here is from genome assembly GCA_004024625.1 of Mellivora capensis. Taxonomy (NCBI): domain Eukaryota; kingdom Metazoa; phylum Chordata; class Mammalia; order Carnivora; family Mustelidae; genus Mellivora; species Mellivora capensis. The sequence continues at coordinate 23,412 of PISX010007238.1, read as the reverse complement.
ATGGAAAAGGGATTATTAGAACTAGTATTGCCATTTTACCTGGAGGTCATCTATTGATGACCTGGAGGTCAACTATTTTATTGTATGAAAAACTGACAAGTTCAAGTTAGACTCGAAAAAAAGTTAATAAAATGGCCTAATTAATACTGTGGGAAATAACTAAAATATATTTACTACAAACTAATGAAAACAAAATAATGTTCTAGAATTAAATTTGGGTTTCTCCTCACATACCTAGATTAAATAATGGGGATGGATCTTACTCACTTTCAGATTCATTCCTTTGCTTATTATTCCATTTTGGGGGTTTTTGTCTGTTCTTCTTTAGTGTTTTACATAATTCCTATATAGGCCTTGCCACATTGTATTTGTTTTATTCCCCTCAAAGTGTGTTTATTTCTTTTCTGTTTTTTTGAGATATAATTGATATATAATATTATATTAGTTAGGTGTAAAACATAATATTTCATATTTGGTTTTTATATTAGTTGTAGAAATATTTTAATCTCTCTAATTGTAGTTGCTCAAATCACAATTAAGCTTACAAGGATTTTAAATTATACTAACAAAGATTTTTATCCTTTTTAAAAAATATTTGATCTTATAAGACATTCACTATAGCTCTCCATCTCTCTGGCTTCTTTAATAAACATGGCATTTTGGTAGGAATCTTACAGATTTTAGGTTAAGAACAACCTTTAAAATATCTACCAATAAGTCTATGAAATTTTCTCAAGTTATTAAACATTCTTCCTATTGATGTTAAAATTTCAGTGTTCATTGCTAACCAGGTAGGTGGGGTTACTATATTCTTATCAGTCTCAATGGCATTGTCTTAGAAAAGCATTTCCTGACCAACTTATCTGAGTAAACACCCTCTTATTTTCTAATCACTCCACAACATTTATTTTCTTTAAGGAACTTAGCATTATTTGTAATTATTGAGTGCTTTTTTTCTTTATTTTTTTGTTTGTTTTCCTCACTAGCCTTTAAGTTTTATGGTTACAAAATGGTTTCTTTTTGGAGCTCATCCACAGGCTACATAATACACTAGTAGAATACCTTGATGTTTAATATGTATTTGTTCAGTAAATAAATGAATAAATAATTACATTGAGTAGAAGGGCATATGTTGGAGATGACAGATGCCTATTACATATTTATCTAGTTTTCAATGAATGAGGAGTTAATTTTATGAAAAAACAAACAAACAAACAATGTGGTGCAGTAAAATGGTCATGATTTGATGCTAGTCACTCACTCTTTCTTCAATCTATCTACCCATCAGCCTTCCACTTATCTATTTAACAAATACATCAACCATTTATTAAATACAGCCAATCTTTATATTGTTTGTTTGCTGAATTTGAAAAGATAAAGTGCCACATACTAACCTTGTGCCCTGGGCAACACTGCTTAATCCTCCATATCCTCAGCCACACAATTATTATTCAGGATTGTAAGGAAGGGAGATAATATCACTAAAGCACAGTGCCTGACACTCAAAGGCGACAAGAATACGGGACCAATTACTAGTTTTAAAGAATGACTTTTATTCTATGATTACATTATAGAATCTATGTTTGAAGCATTACAAAGCTGAAACGTTTGCAATTTTAAAAAATTATCTATAGAACCAGTATTTAAAAACTAGTAACACCAGAATTTGATGACCAGAGGACTGAAAGTTTATAATTCTGATGATAATTCACATCAGGAACCTTAAATATTACATCTGTCTAAGCTGCTATTTTTGATATAAAGGCATATATGAAAGTAATAATATTGAATAAGAAATGTACATAAGAAACAAAGCTAGTTTTCTCCATCTCTGGTTGGACTGCCAGAGAATGGAAGAGTTTTACCTTGTTAGAGGGGATTTTGCCTTTTGCTGTCACTTTCTGAGCTATTCATTTTTCCTATCACTTGAAATTTGGTTACTCCTGTTTTGTATTTATTTCCAGCATTTTATGGAACCAATCTGCAAAGGGCATCTAACCTGATTAGGGCACTGAAGAAACTTTACCAATATAAACAGCTCCTTTCAAGTATACAAATAATTAAAATGCAGCACATATTTTTGCTATTCAAAACTATATATTATTTCCCTTTGGAGTACCCAAATGAACTGTGAAATAAATTTTCCTTCCTTTTAAAAAACTTTCAATTTCATTCTGAAATATTTCAAACAATAAGAAAACTACTGAAAGTTACACAACAGATATCTAAACTAACATTTTGCCATATCTTTGATATTCATTTTAGTTCTTTTTTTAAAATAAAAAGAAGATAAAGGGACACAAAAAGTTACACCCTTCTCTCCCTCATTCTCTTACCTTCTCTCTCCATAAGAGATAAACATTGTCTTAAAACTGATCACTCCGACATTTAAAAAATATTTTCTGCACATATATGTATTTCTAAACCATATCTTCTAGTGTTTTTCATTTAATATTATTCATAAGTGGTATCAGTCTGAATTTACAATTTCCTTATTTCCATTTCACTGTTTTTTGCTTGTCTAATTTTTACTTTGCATTGTTCAGGAGAATTCATGTTCCTATGCACAGATAAAGCTCATTCATCTAAACTTCCAGATTCTACTATTTTGCTGTATGCATAAATCTAATCTAGGGCAATGAGACTGTTTCTATTCCATCACTTTATTTATTTATTTATTTGAGAGAGACAGAGAGAGAGACAGAGAGAGAGAGAGCACACACACAAGCAGAGAGTGGGGCAGAAGAAGCAATTTCCTTTGAGCAGGGAGCCTGATGCAGGGCTAGATCCTAAGACTCCTGGAATCATGACCTGAGTCCAAGGCAGATGTTTAAATGACTGAGCCACCTAGGCGCCCCACTATCACTTACAAACAGGGCTGTAATGAACAAATGAACACCACTGAATTTGTCTTAATGTACATTTGTGGGAGTTTCTTAAAAGAAGACACTTAGTAATAGTTGATGGGTCTAGAGTCTGTACATCTTAGACTATGCTGATTTACATTTCCATCTTATACATAAGAGATCCATTTTCCATTTTCCTCCTGTGGTAGGATATTAATTGTGAACGATCTCTTATTTTCACCTGACTTAGGACTTTTCTAAATACTAGTGAGGTATAGCAAATTTTCATGGCTTTTGCCATATTCTATTCTGATTCTGTGAATTTTCTGATGCCTGTTTTTCAACTGGATTGCTCTTTTTAATTTCTAAGAATTTTGTTGTTGTTGTTTTTGCTGTTGTTGGATATAGCACGTGGTCAGTCAGTCATATGTATTAAAAATATAACTCTCAGTTTGTGGCTGGTCTTTTCACTTTTATTATGATGGCCTTGTCATATAGAAGTTATTTAATTTTAAAATGAAATTGTTTCTTTTCTTTTATGATTTTTGGGGTTATGTAAGATAATTCTTGCCAATCCGAAGATTCAAAATAAAATAGCTCATTCTTATTTCAATTATTAGCAGAAAATATATTTCTTCATTTGATTAAACTGTTTAAATTTTATTTCTCTCTCTCATTTTCCCTTATTTAATAATTCCCTTGAATTATTTAGTTATTTTCCAAAGTGCTTTAAAGTAATTTGTATGAAAGATGACAGTAAGTTGAATATAATCATTTGCTTCTGGACTCCATCCAAATTTTTCTTAATTTTGTATATAAGTTGTCTAAATGCAACTCAGCTATATTAACAGCTATTTCATAAAGAATTTCTTCATTAAGATTTAATAAGTGTTTGTAGAATAATAAAGAACTTTTGTTGACATTTTGTTACCATATATGTAAAATATATGGCAATTATAGACATTTCAGAGTATATCTAAAAAGTTTACCTTGAGCAAAGCAAAACATTTAAAAAATATTTTAATTAAGATTTGGAAAGTGTGGTGCCCAGGAGAATGACAAAAACTGGATAGAACACATATATCAGAACTACACAAATGTCCCCAAATAACCTAATTAATTTATTACTCTTACTGAACCACCCACATCCTTCTTTGAAATATCACAAGGTGAGATTTATAATTGGACATTTGTTAAGTGTGTAGATCTATTGAGTTCCTGGACCCAATTCCAACATGTAGGGTCAGGGCCTCCAACAGAACACCAAGCAATTCTCAGATACCCTGAGAATTCAACCTATTTCTGACACTATCCAGAGATAGCATCAGATTCCACAGGTTAAGAGCATAGTTCCATAGGATTGACAAAACACTCCCACATTATTCAGACTCCAGTTGCTAGCCTCGGTTGTTATCTGTACTTCTGACTGGCTGGTTATAAAGCAGAGGTTCCCACAACCTACTCCTCGGATTCGATTAATTTCTAGAGTGCCTCAGAGATTCTCGGGAAATATTTACTTACTAGATCACCAGTTTATTCTTCAAGGATATAATTCAGGAGTAGTCAGATGGAAGATATGTGTAGGGCAAGGTATGGGGAAAGGGTATGGAGTTTCCATGCCCTCTGTAGGTGTGTCACCCCTCTAGCACTTTCATGTGTTCACCAACCTAAAAGCTCTTCAATCTGTCCTTTGGGGTTTTGTGGAGGCTTCATTACATAGCACTGATGAAATTATTGGTCACTGGCAATCGATTCAACCTCCACGCTCTCTCTCCTCCCAGGGGGTGGGAGATGGGACTGAAAGTTCCAACCCTCCAATCACATGTTCTCCTGGCAAACAGCCCCTCATCTTTAAGTAGGGTACAAAAGTCACCTCAATAACTTAAGAAAAATATCTTTAAACTCTTATCACAGGAAATTCCAAGGGTTTTATGAACTGTGAGCCAGGAAACTTGGACATAGGCCAAACACATATTAATACATATAAATCCATAATATCACAGTAGAGACAGAATAGGTGATCTTAGTATGAAAATATAAGACATATCTTCTCTGATATGCTAATATGTATTGCTAAAAACAGGCCTAAAATTGAGTTGCTTATGCTAAACTCCACATAACCAAAACAAGACTTAACTTAATGACACTTTTGGCTCTCCTAGAAATGGAATCTTTTTTTTTTTTAAAGAGTTTTATTTATTTATTTGTCAGAGAGAGAGAGAGAGAGAGACAGTGAGAGAGGGAACACAAGCAGGGGAGGGGTAGTGGGAGAAGGAGAAGCAGGCTCTCTGCTGAGCAGGGAGCCTAATGCGGGGCTCAATCCCAGGACCCTGGCATCATGACCTGAGCTGAAAGCAGATGCTTAACCAACTGAGCCACCCAGGTGCCCCTAGAAATAGAATCTTAAACCACTGAAGGGGCTAGAGGTAGGCAGCCCCAAGATGGGACACTTTGGTGTAAAGATTACTTTGAGTTAAAACCAATAAAAACCCAGCAGAATCAGGAAAATTTCTTTACCTCTTCTTCAACTGCCTAAAAAGAATTTAGATAGAGGACCTACTCCAGGAAGAGAACTACCTTCATGGGTAACTACATTGTACTATGAGCTAGGCATGGTAGACAAGGAGGAACGTAGCAAGATCTGCTTCATGAAGTCCTCTATATCCTCTTGTTTCTGGGTGGTCCAGCAAACATTCACCAAACATTTACCTTTTTTCATCTTCCTATGGATTGTATTCCTTCCCTTTAAAGTCCCAGACCCATATCCCCTATTCCTTAGTTCAAGATGTCATATATAATATACCTCATTTTGCCTGACTATCTTTGGAATTTCCATGTCTATGTGGATTCCCTATAAGTACAAAATTAAACTTGATTTTCTATTAATCTGTTTTATGATTCTTAATCCAGCTAAAAGACCTTGAAGGGCAGAGGATATTCTTCCTATTAGGAATTGACTGATCAGTGCTAGTTAAGTCACAGATGGCCTGACAGACCACTACCATCCTCTAAAGGAAAGTGACCTTGCAATAACCAGCGCACAATTTTGGTCCAGTGTAACTCCCTTATTTCTGCTCCCTTCTAACTATAAAAGTCTTACATTTTGTACTTCTCCTAAGAGCTCCTTTCTATCTGCCAAAGTGGATGTTGATCAATTTCTGAATCATTGAATAAAGCCAATAAGATCTTTAAACTCTTACTCGGTTGAATTTTGTTTTCTAACAGTATTATTCATTCATAAAAATGGATTTAGAACAGAGTCTGCAATGTGAGAATTTTTCTCTTAAACTTGAGATTTAGAACTTATCAAGAATAAATCTGATCAAATGTATGTGGTTTACTCCAAGGAAAGAAGTCCATTTTCTGCTGAGACTTCTTCTCTTTTTTAAAAATTTATTATTCACATCTTACTCTTTTGAATGAGATAAGATGACCACTAAAATTAACTCTTATTATAGCTGTAAATACAGTGGCAAGGTAAAGAATGATCTATTAAAATATTTTCTGAAATTTAGCAGTGAAGTGATACATTTACTAGGTATTATTTACATTGTTAAACTCTAACAGTTCTTCAACATTTGAATAACTAAATAATGATACGGTTTGCCATATGTTTCCATTTAATGAAGCCTTGTATTGATACTTAAATGCTTCATTAAGTCATAAGCTGCCAAAATAAGTAGTTTTTCTCTTGTCATAAATGTGACATGGTTTAACTAAGAAGTCTTGTCATTTTAAAAATTAAGAATGCTTTTATTCTGCATATGTTATAAGCAACATCTCAATATTTCAGGTTTAGATACAAAACATTTTTAGGAGGCTGACATTGTAGTTTGGGAATTTTTGTGCACAATTTTCTTGTCAGTAGAAGGTTTTATGAGTTCTTAAAACTATCATTTCATCATAAACTAAACAAAGTTTATATGCAATTTTCAAAAGCTTCTTGAAGTGACACCTGTTTCATTAATAATAATAAGCTAAAAAAATCCTAGCCTAAGCTGTAAATACCAAATAAAAAACTGTAATTTCACCAAAATCATATTTTTTCAAGGCAGCAACTTACCCTGAAAATGACAAGTTCAGAAAATGACGAGTTCAGATATTCTGAAAACACATGTAGCTTGGAACAGTAATATCGGATTTTGCCTTTCTACCTTTTCAATGAAATACCTAAGACTGACTTGATATAATCATAATGCTTAATTGGTATGTAAGGTCTAACTGGTGTTTATCTTGAGCAAAAAAGAAGCTTTTAAATCTTTATATATTATTTTCTAGGAGAGGAGTTGTGATGAGAGAAAGTTCAGGAATGAATAAGTGATTATTTCAAGGTTGATTTATTAGATATGACTGCCCTTAAAGAAAATTAAGGGACAGTTAATTATATATAACAATGGACAAAGCAGTGTGTTTTTGTAAACCTTGGTTTGCAAAAGAAATGGGGTACTGCTATGTTTCTATACTTGAGCATTAATTCATTTGTATTATAACGAATATATTTGAACATACAGAAAATGTTACTTGAGTGGCACCTGGCTGGTTCAGTGTGTTAAGTGTCCAACTGAGCTTTTGGCTCAGGTCATGACCTCAGGATTATAGGATTAAGCTCTGCATCAGGCTCTGTGCTCAGCTCAGAGTCTGCTTGTCCCTCTCTCTCTGCTCCTCCTCTCTCCCTCCCACTGCCACCCCTCTTCTCACACGCACACACAAGCGCATGCTCTTTTTCTCTCTCTAAAATAAATAAATTAAATAAACAAATATCTTTTAAAAATATAATGGAATATTACTCAGCCATCAGAAAGGATGAATACCGGGACGCCTGGGTGGCTCAGTTGGTTGGACGACTGCCTTCGGCTCAGGTCATGATCCCGGAGACCTGGGATCGAGTCCCGCATCAGGCTCCCAGCTCCACGGGGAGTCTGCTTCTCCCTCTGACCTTCTCCTCGCTCATGCTCTCTCACTGCCTCTCTCTCAAATAAATAAATAAAATCTTTAAAAAAAAAAAAAAAA